>JAQQZZ010140730.1:0-13162 GCA_030265115.1 Mopalia vespertina | reverse complement strand
GTTTTCATTTTAACACTTTCGCTCAGAGGGTAATTGGTAGGAGTCTCTCGTGGGTATCCGACCTTACACTTTCACACCTGTTTTGTATAATTACTATTGTCCCCTATCAATTCCCAGACTGATGATCGCACAGCGGCACACCTCGTGTGCTCCATGCAACAGTTCCGCACATGCGTGTCAAAACAAATAATCCCTTACGCCCTGTCACGATATGGCTCAGGAAAATATTAAAAATATATATTTTTAGAAATAAACAAGATAGCTTACACTACATTCTCGCGTGCCAGTTAGCCATTTTAAATAACTAAAGGAATAAATCTGCATATTGTCCTCATTTTCTAAACCAACCTTACCCATCACGGCCAAATATATTTTCTTTTTATTTCTGAGTTTAATATTGTACTGAACTATTTCTCT
The DNA here is from genome assembly GCA_030265115.1 of Mopalia vespertina. Lineage (NCBI taxonomy): Eukaryota > Metazoa > Mollusca > Polyplacophora > Chitonida > Mopaliidae > Mopalia > Mopalia vespertina. The sequence continues at coordinate 12,745 of JAQQZZ010140730.1, read as the reverse complement.
GACTTTACAGTAGAAATATACATACAGAATTTCATGTTACCTGCTTTGTAAATTTACCTTGGGTGTTCAGATCATTAATAATAAATGTGGGTATTACACATTCAGATTTTGATACTTTACAATCATTTCCAAATTTTATCATTAAATCTAAGCTATACTTGGATTTGGTGCTAAGGAATCATTGGGTTGAAATAACCTTTGTAAAATAAGACAAATAAAGACTGATGAATTTTCATATTTGTTCCTATATATTATTCCCTAATAAAACAAGTTGCAAAAAACTCAACACCTTGTTAGTTTGTAAATACTCTGTTGTTTTTTTTAAGAAAAGAAGGACAAAGAATGCCACAATATATTCACTAGATGTCCCCATTTCTGTAAATGAAGTTGTAACAAATTGCTTTACGGCTAATGAATGAATGTATGAATTAATAAATGAAAGAACGAACGAGTGAGCTAGAGAGTGGGCAAACGAACAAACCAGCATGTTTGTGGACCAAGTAAAGTGACGAAGGAAAGACGAAGGTAGTTTAAGTGCTGATCATTGTTTGCAAATCGGTCTTGTTGAGGAAATAGTTAAATCGTAAATGATTCACAGTCATGTATTTGGGTGCCTTTCTTATCCATCGCTCTTTACTCCCTCCCTCGCATCTCTGTATTTTCTTTAGTTATTCTGACAATATTTGCTGTGTTAGACAGAATATAATTTCTAGGTCGTTGTTTATGTTAACCTAGAAATTGCAAGGTTGTAAAAGTATATGGAACACTCCGGAGATAATATAGCGTGTTAATGATACCCGATACAGCCATGTCTTCCTGAAAGACCGTCTAACCATCGAGTTGAGGCGGTATTCCAGGCATGTTACAGTCTTATATATTCTACTCATGTCCTCCTTTCTTCTGTTTTCATTTTAACACTTTCGCTCAGAGGGTAATTGGTAGGAGTCTCTCGTGGGTATCCGACCTTACCCTTTCACACTTTTACTATTGTCCCCTTACTATTTCTAGACTGATCATCGCACAGCGGCACACCTCCAGTGCTCCATGCAACAGTTCCACACATGCGTGTCAAAACAAATGATCCCTTACGCCCTGTCACGGTCTGGCTCAAGAAAATATTAAAAATAATTTTTTTTAGAAATATACAAGAAAGCTTATCACTACATTCTCGCGTGCCAGTAAGTCATTATACATCACTAAAGGAATAAATCTACACATTGTCCTCATTTTCTAAACCAACCTTACCCATCAACACCAAATATATTTTCCTTTTAATTTCTGAGTTTAATATTATACTGAATTTTTTCTGACTTTACAGTAGAAATGTACATACAGAAATTCATGTTACCTGCTTCGTATATTTACCTTGGTTGTTGAGATACTTAATGATAAATGTGGGTAATAAAAATTGAGATTTTTATACTTTACAATCATTTCCAAATTTTATCGTTACATCTAAGCTATACTTGGATTTTGTGCCTAGGAATCATTGGGTTCAAATAATCTTTATAAAGAACAACTTGTTAGTTTGTAATTACTCTGTTGTTTATTGTTGTTGTGTTTTATAAAAGAAAAGGACAAAAGCAATGCAACAATATATTCACTAGATGTCACCATTTGTGTAATCGAAACTGTAACAAATAACTATACGGGTAATGAATGAATTAATAAATGAAAGAATTCAAACATCTTCAGTGTCCAACATTTCATTAAAACCGGCCCCGTCTCACCTCCATGCCTTGCGTAGCCAACAGCCCTATGCTTCTGAAAGCTACATGGTACTTGATCGTTACAAAATGAGACTCCAGGAAATAGTATAACTACTGAATTTGGATATTTTTTAAACAGTCAACACAGAACCTGCTCTTGATCATGTTTATAAGTTGATTTTGAGCACTGCTTTCCGTCATTATTTTTGCCTCCTATAGTTGACACATACTGTCGTTGAATCGGCTTATTCCATTGGCCGGTAGATTAAAGGGAAAGGCCCAGAAGGGACAAGATTATGTGCCTTTAGTCGCCTCAGATAACATGATAGAGGTTTATAATGTGCCAAGGTTAATACATCCATGTCTGAACCCTTGGCTCGCGAAGATGCGAGCGAGTGGACAAAAGAACAAATCAGCATGTTGAACTAAAAGATTTGGGTTCACCGCCCGGTAATGCTCCGAATTCTCCAGACAGTGACATCACATCTAGTTTTCAGAACGATTCCTTACAGATGTGAGTTTTGGTTTAATATGTACAAAAAATATTTTATTTTGAAAATATGCTGTATTTCATTATTAAAAGGGACGGCACGAGCTTACGTCATTTGCTAAGAGATCCGTTATAAAATGTTTTGAGCAATAAATTTGTAACGATGAAGCTTGTATCACGAATACAGCCGCATAGTCTTTGTTTTAGAAACGTGTTTGATGATTGCAGAAAAATGTCCAAGTTATAGATGCAAATAAATCAGAGTCCTGAATTTGTAAGCCGATATCAACCCTGGCCCACAGTGGTTCGAATCCTATATTATATCTAGTACTCCATGTGCCTTAATAGACAGTATATATCTATGTGTTATGATGTATAAAAAAAGGAATGGCTAGCTTCTTGAAAACCCATATCAACTCATCGCGATCAATTTTATTAAAACTTTTATTATTTTCCAAAAGAACACGATCCTTACGTCTCTGCCATCCTCACTAAAATTTATACAAATCGAAACTATCTTTAAATCTCTGTTTACATAGATTACTAGATTAGGATCGACGTTTTTCACGTACAGCTGTCTGCCTGTTATGTCATCGTTGAATGTCTCATCACCGATTTTTGCACTCTTAAACAAGTTCTTCGGCCCTGTTGGTCAGTTCTGCGAAGTTCATTGCCTCATAAATGTCCGTGTCTTATCTTGCCCGCAGGCTTGGTCTGACTTATCCCAGCACCGGATGTCCCCTTGGAGAGCCTCGCATTGGTTTGAGCAACGGGATCGCTGGGAATTCACCAGAACCGTTGTCAGCAAATCCAAATGTTTACAAAAATATAATCATTATAGTTTTTCAGCATTTTTTTTCTGAAATGCCCAATGCATTGTCTATTAAATAGGACAAGGTTGAAAGTTTCCCATCAGTACACCTGTGAATGGCAGGTGTGTTTTATTAAATTGGTTTCTGCCATATCCAATTATATCTCATTTATAAATAAAACTAGTTTTGCAACAATTAAATAAATTGTTTGCTCATCTTCAGGGCTATTTTTATAACTTTGTTATAAATTTGTATAACGGATTAAAGCAAAATCCAATTGTATTTACCTATACTTTTTTTAACTTTCTGTATATATGAAATATAAAATAAAATAATGTTTTAACTAAACTGGGACTTATTTGTACAGCGGTTTTCATATTAGAAGGCGGGAGGTTAGGTTTGAGAGTCCGATTGCCCTGGCGCCCTCAGAGCTACGTCAAAAACCATGTGAAAGACCAAATAATATCTTGAACATTACGGATCTATTTTCAAAAATTGTCTCAGTCGATATATTATTATGAAACAAAAGTGCCAGAGTTACTTTTACACAAATTTTTGTATGAATTTATTTGACATACAGAAAATAAGTTTTATCGTTATCGGTGACAATTCTTCTACTTTAAACTTTCTGTTTATCAGCCATCTTATAAAATAGCAGATGGATTTGTTTGTTCCTCGATTGGTCGTATAAAGTTGGGCTTGTCACGTTATTCCTGCTCAATTTCCATTGCCCATGTTTTTTCTGATTCCCAAGAGTTTCCTAACGGTTTACAGAGCTGAGAAAAGCTATCTTGAGACTCCGGATATCAACACCTTGAGAAATACTGTAACGTTTGCTATCGAGCTATGTTTGTTTTTGATATAACTAATGTAAGCCTACAAAGGGTATTAAAGAACACAAAAGTTTTACCCATCAGTCGATTTTGAATTCCAAGCCCCCACATAAGAAACATATTCCGAAATAGATGTGTATTCACTGGACAAGTTTGTAATATAATATTAGTCTCTGATAATTCCACCCATAATTCCACTCTGAGAGGAAGCCACCTATCTTATAAGTTGCTGAGTCGAGGGTCATGGCCGTATTGTTGTCTTTATATGTGATTAAGCCGCCTGTTATGTTAATTTGTATGATAGGATGGCGTATCTTCGCCTGTATATTTTATCACAAGCGATACCATACCCTTAATGGAGAAATGAGTTTTGTGTCAAAAGAGGTAACATTCTAAATTTTCTACTTCCACTATACAAATAACACCCCGTGATGCCAAGTGCAGAAAAAATATCTGAATTTGACTAAATATTAATACATTCTGATACCTTTTAGATTCTAGGATGATATTTGGTTTTATATTAGTTTACGCTCTTTGCATATCTTAATTTAAATATTAGATTGGGTCTAGAAGATAATGCAGAGAAGATAGCTCGACGTGTATATGAGACAGATGCCTTGGCACATCAACATATTCTACAGTTTTTGTGATATTTGTGAAAACGAAATCAAACAGATTTCGAGCCATATAATTTTACACCTAAGCGTTTGAAGCAAAGTTAACTTTAAATGTCAACTGTGAATGTAAAGCTGATGTAGACATCTTGATGATGTAAACTAAAAAATTACATTTGAAATCAGTGTTTTATCGTCTTAGGTAAGAATTGTTTTTCATGTCCACCATGCCTCATTTGTCTGGGTCACAAATTAACTGTTCAATAAACAGATCGTTTTGTGATTTAAGTTGTTCTCTTGACAGAGCTTAATCTTGCCCAAGTGGACGAAACTAAGATGATCTCTACAGACATTATCGATACCCCGTTTACTCCAGTCTGTAGCCGTTTGGGTTTAATAGACGTCCTTCAATTCAAAAGGGAGAGGTATTTCTTCCGCACTATTTTAATTTTGTTGTGTCAACGAATTGACAACAGATCAGGGAAATCAGTGTATTGATTACAATCCACAATAGACTGTCCTAACCTAGGTTATAAAATATCTCTCAGTCCCAATGACACAGGTCACCACGAGGATCATCTTCACGTGCTCTTGCAACACTATTGTACGTTTTGAAATGTCAGACTCTGTGATCGATACTAACCCGCTATAAAAACCACATGTGATATTTCTACGGGAATCAGTAGCGAGGTTATCTTTAGAATTATAATATATTAGTATTTATCAGCGAGAACGTCAAATCATTTCTTGTCTGTTAAGGGATGAAGCCAATATTTTGTGAATTAGTTTGAGTTTAATTTGTATGTCGTTGCTTATGATAACCCAGACAATGTGATAATGACAAGTATAAAATGAATGTAGCCAGTCTCAAATTACTACTCTTGCCTTTATTATTTAACAGTTTGTGGATGCAATTTCTAAGAATCGAATCAAACAGTAATTGGATAAAGTTTGTCGGGTATCTGACCTTCAATTTTCACACCAGTTCTGTATAACTAACGGCAGCTGTATAGTCCCCTATCGATTTCATCGCTGATCATTGCAAAGCGGCAGCCATGAACCGGTTTCTGTCTCACCCACCCACCTCACACAGACACAATCGTGGGAGGAAATTGTCCCTACGCTGCCGAAAGAAGCTCTCTCCTGTCATATTCTTTATACCTTCTTGCGTGTCATTGAGACTTTGTAGCACACTACATGGCCAAATCAACATATTATACGCAATCTGAACTAACTCAACCCAGGTGACACCAAACCCGGTAGTCTCCAGAAGCTGTTTTTGTGCTGAAACGAACAAATTTCCCGCCCCCGCAATTTCGACTATCGTTCGGAAACTATGACCACTTGGAGAGAAACCCATTTCATGTGATTGAATGGGAGAATACTAATGCCCTTAACAACAGTATGCCCAAACCAAACAAAATGGAAACTCCAAGAGGCAATACAAATTAAAAGACTAAAACCACCAATAACTTTGTAGATACATAACATGTACATTTTCATGATGGTTCATATTATACTTGTCACAACTAACTGTGACCTGCGAGTTATTATGATTTTTAAAACCTAAAGTAACATAATAACTCTCGGAGTCCTACAGAAACGGTTTCCTCTTCAAAATGTGATTATAGAAGCGTTCTATCGCCCGGTTTTAATACATTTAAGTCTACACGATCGGCTTTCATGGACACTTAGCCAATCAATCCACATTTGCAAGTCTCGGAGGCCCATGTTGCCTAAAGTAAGGCGTCTCGCGGCAATGCTATATCAGTTCTTCTTGTCTACTAAGGGATAACATTTTTTTTTTACTCATATTTTCTAGCAACCATAATGCTTTGCGGAATTTGGTGAACCGCAATCCCATCCATTGGTGCAAAAGGAGGAGGCTACCAGCCACATTTAAAGTTAATATGTAACACAAATAGGTTTTGAATATAATAAACTTTGCAATGGCGGACATATATATTTTATGACCTTACTTTAATGCAGTTTGGTAAAATGCAATCGTATCCACTATTAAAAGAGGCAACTATCATCCCAGTTTGAAGTCAATCAATGAATATCGTTTTGCAAAATTTGATGCAATGAAATCCCAGCTCTCATTCCAAGAACAGGGTGTTATCTTTCAAGTGTAAAGTCATTTGATGAATATGTCTCCAAGTAAGTGAATATTGTAAACTTAAATAATGTCGGCCATGTTGATTTGAATATTTGTTCAAATGCAGGCACACAAATAATTGTAAAAGGATTAGGTCATATTCCAAGTTAGGGGTCAATAGATAATTTGTCTTCAATGCTTTGGCGAACTGTTGCGTTTCCATTCCACTCTTTGTATAAATAGTATAAAAGTCTTTATAAATAAGACGAACAAGTGTAGACAATGAGAATAGTGTATTTGATGCGATGTATGCACTCGAGCAATGTGCTCTATATTGGCTAAACTACGATGAAAAATATTGCCTTAAGCTGGGCGTCTTTAAACTTGGTTTTAAGGTAATTGAGTTTTGTCAGTCTCTTAGCTGATTCTGACAATATTTGCTGTGTTAGACATTATAATTTCTAGGTCGTTGTTTATATTAAACTAGACAATGTACATTTGGTCAAAGTATATGGAACACAGAAGTTGATAGCGTGCTAATGATACACGATACGGCAAGACCTCTCTTGCAGACATTTCAGCCATCGAGTTGAGGCGATATGAGTTTCAATTCCAGGCATGATCTCGTCTTCTATATTCTACTCATGTCCTCCTTTCTTCTGTTTTCATTTTAACACTTTCGCTCAGAGGGTAATTGATAGGAGTCTCTCGTGGGTATCCGACCTTACACTTTCACACCCGTTTGTATAATTGTTGTCGTCAATTTCCTGACTGGTCATCACAGAGCGACACACCGCGAAGGCGGTTATTTTCACACAGGTGTGTCTAAAAATGACCCCTTATGCCTCTACCTTAAACTCGCTCACGTAAATATTATTTCAACAAGCTAACATATTATAACCTTATCGCGTGTTAGTAAGTCGTTGTGAATCACTACAGGAATAAATCTGCATATGATCCTCTGTTTCTTGACCAACCATATCGAAAAGACGCCAAATATTTTCTTATAGTTGCGAGTTTTTGTAATAGAGTATCGCTCTGACGTCTCTGTAGACGTACACATGCAAAACTGCCATAGCTTTTACGTGCTTCATACGTGTTTTAGCTATATATAAATAAATGATTCGAATTTCTCTACGTTAAAACACTTTACTTATTTTATGAATAAGATATACTTTGATTCGGAGTCAAATATTATCGCCCCAAAACGATTTGACCTTGAATAAGAATTTTCACAATAGCAAAACATACGCGCTCATTTTTGTATTTTTCTTTTGTGTAAGTCCCATATTTTTTTATTATTCCTTGAAGACAATGCTGCGGAATATTAAACAGCTTTTCAAATTACACAGATTTTAATTAACCTGTATATTATTTTAAAAAAAAGGACGAGGAAAAGGATGCAAGGAAGAAAATGTCATTTGATTGGTCACCTTAATCAAAATATGTATATAGAGTGACCAATATGTACAAGCATAGCGTGCCAGCTCGTGTCCATTTAACCGTTAAGTTGCTAACCACGACTATACGGTGTACATTCAAGCAAATTACAGCTTCATGTTTCTTCCACATATGACATCCACCCAAGCAACCTCTACCAGAGAGTTCCTGATCCTTTCGCTCGTCTCAATCTGCCAATTTCTATAAGATAGTCCCGAGACACGATCACGATCGTCACCTTCTTACCTCCATCATAAATGGTATAGTCGGCTTGGTCATAAAACAGGACCATGTTTTGTAGTCATATACGGTAGATTACTGTAATTTGTATCGCCGTCCGCCAGCAAAGTGCAGCTGTATAAATACACCGGAACTACTGTTGTCGTACGGTTTCCGATCAATGCAATTGTTTTCAAAGTTACTAACACATTTAATTATTCTTTTATCAAAACTTTTTTCATATTAATTTGACCCGCATTGCATTTTTTTAAGGTGGCTAGATTTTTGGCGTAAATGTGGCGAAGGAAAGACCTTCGTCGCATGACTTCCTGAAGAGAACGTGATGGTGCTGGGCTTTCCTGGTTCGCGTTGAAAAGCTAGCTGGTGCTTGATGGTTACAAAGTGCTGATCAGTTAGACAGAATTTTGACTTATGACTTGTTTTAAATCGCCTACTGCCGAACAATATGCGAACCAAATTGCGCAATAACAGAACCAATAGCCTACATACACAAAACAATAATACACTAGTTTAAAAATATTAATTGCAGCCTGGAAAAGGTAGCTTAAAATGCCCAATCTAAAGCAAAAGCTTCTGGAGACATCGTGATAGAGGCTATTGTAAATTGTAGAAATTGTTTTCAAATCCATGTTTTATCATCATAGATAAGAATCGTTTTTCACGTCCACCATGCCTCGTTTGTCTGGGTCACGAAAAAAACAGTTGAATTATCACATCGTTTTGTGATTTAATTTGTTCTCTTGATAGAGCTTAATCATCTCCGTGTGGACGAAACTGTAAAATTTCTCTGCACACATTATTGGCTCTCCGTTTTTGCAGTCTCGTAGCCGCTTTGGATTTTTGGATGTCTTTTAACCGAAATAGGATAAATATATTTGCCACATTTTTAAAATTTCGTTTGTCCGAACGAATTAACAACAGGTCCGGGAAATCAGTGTATTTATTATGATCCACAATAGACTGTCCTAACTACGGTTATAAAATATCTATCTGTCCCAATGACATAGTTCACCAGTGGGTTCATTTGTATACATTATTTTTTTAGCACGTTTGTGCGGTTTAAAATATGTCATACTCTTTGATCGATCAAAAGTTGTCTTAGGATTTCGCTAGATTTTATTATATATAGTTTATAACCTGTTAATATGATTCCATTCAACAAGTATGTCTATTAAAGGGCTAGTACATAAATCTACGTCAACAATTGATTTTTGAAAATCCAACAAGACACACGATACGGCGGAATAGGGTTGACATATATCCGCTTCTTGTTGCCATTAACGGTTAAAGACAGAATTTTGTTTCCTCTTTCTCAAATGTCGTTGCCTCCCTAAATTGCAATGTATTGTCCAACGTAAAATATAGTGTCTGTATATCTTTATAATTAAAATAAATCGAGTGGATATACCAAGTATGTGTGGGTTCATTTAAGCGTTATAAACCAATGTAAGCAGTTTATGACCAGTCCTTCTGCCCTATTATTACCCTGATCCAATTGTTATATTTCTATAGGGATCAGCGGCGAGGTTAGCGCTATATAACTACTTATCAGCATTTTGTTTTCGGTTAAGTAATGAAGCAAATATTTTGCTAGTTAGACTGATTTTAAATTTGAAGGTCGTTGTTAATGTTAACCCAGAAACTGTGATTAGGAATGGTTTAGATTTATCTGTCCATGGAAATATATAATCAGTCTCATTTATTCTACTCTTGTCTGTCTCTTTTAACACTTGTGGGTTGTTATTTCTTAACATGGACTCAAAAGGTACTTGGGAAAAGTCTTTCGGGTATCCGACCTTCCAATTCCACACCTGTTCTGCATAATTGCTGTCGTCCACTATCGACCTGGCTAATCATCGCACAGCGGCAGTCACGTACCCGGATCATGTCACAACATCTAGTCTCCAGAAGTTATTGACGAATGGGACGTTTGGAAACTCTTTTACATTAATGGTAGATATATCGATTAAAAATTACTATCAACAATATTTCCGTAATTCTTTTGGATAGTTCTCGTAGTAATAAAGAACTAGATAACAAAATTGCGAAGTCCGTGTAACATTAGCTGCGCTCCAGGAGTCTTCCTTCCTTTAGAAGCGAACGCTACCATATTTTTGCACATAATCTTTCAATTTATATATATACAAATTGTATGGCCTTACCTTGATTTAAACCATTTCGTTTTCTTCCTTGAACACTTGTGGGTTAGAACGACTCATAAAACGACCACTTGGTGTCCATTTTCAAGTCAAAATCAATCAATTCTCAGTAGTACCCTACTCGCTTTTGAATGATTTAAAATGTCTTCCCGATTTGAGAATGAAATTTGGCGGGACATGCCTGGGGTTTTCTCCAAGTTGAGAAAGGCCCCCCAGCGAGTATTCAACAAACACGACAGAATGTTTTTTGGCGAGGAAAGAGGCCATACGGATTCAATATTATTTTTATTCAGAGGCAGGCCTTATTTCTAAAGGTTTCGTAGTGATGGACGTCGTATTGTATTTTTATCTGTCGGTGTAGAACAAAACCATATCATACTAAAGCCGAATAAAAAAATTGTTCGTGGAATCGAGTTAATAGAATATATTTTGCTGTCTATGGATAGGACAATATAATATAAGCGTTGAAGACAAGCAGCAGAAAGTTGAACGATATTAAACGGTTATTTCAATTTTAAGAAAACATTAGGAGTCATTACATGATTTCGTTGCAGTGCTAAGTTTGGAAGAAAAAAACTCAGTTAGTTTGAGTTGGCAGCTTTAGAAAAGTTTTCTTGTTTTTAGTTGTTGGATTATGTACTTTGCAAATTAACGACAATTATTGGGATGTTCAACGTCTTTCGACGAATATGTCCCAATGACCTGAAACTCTCTTGGGGGCGATTCATTCGGAAATACAAAGATCCCATTACCAATGCTCATAGAGCAATCAGGTCTTTTGTGCAAATGCGTTTTAACACGAGACAGGAATGAAAATTCGTTTTCAAGGCTCTAGTATCTTCTATATTCAAAATAATAATGATGTCTGTTCGAATGTACAGTGGTGATGATAACGAACACGCCGGCCTATAGCTGACATACCAAGAAAACAAATGTTATTTATTGATACGTCAAGTGCTTGGGGTCAAGTTGTGTTTCCATTTGTATGCCTTCAAGTTATGGCATACAACATTCAGTAGTTAATAAACACTTTAAAAGCCACGTCAAAACAATGATGGATGCAAAAAGGTGATAAACATCGTCTCAAGGTGCATATTCACGGTGCGACCTGTAGTAACGATTTCAGGAGATTCCCCTTATTTGTGCAGTTTTGATTGGTCGATTGTTTCGTTCTTTTATCTTAACCAATCAAAATGCCACAAATGTGGAGAATCCCACATAAATAAGCTAGTCCGTTACAATAAACAACATGAAGAAGTTTCTAACATGTTGTCTTCGTTTAGAGCCATTTACAGGACTTTATTGCGTGAAATGTTAAGAAAGTGAATGGGATATAAATATTAAGTGACTAGAGAACAGCAAATGTATTTAGCAACTTTTACAATTAAATTACAATTTAACCATCGAGTAGAGACGCCGGGTTTCCGTTCACCAGCCACAATATTACTTGTCTTATATATTCGTCTCCGGTCTACAGACATTCTGTTTTAAGTTGTATTTTCTGAAACCTCAGCTCAAAGGGTAATAGCGAAGAGTCTGCTCATCGCACATCAACAACCTATCGAGAGGGTTTCTCGTGGACCAAGCCTCAGACAGACATGTCCACCGACGTGTGAAAATATAGCTCATTACACCGCTTGTCCTGATTTGTCTCTTCTCGTTGGAACAAGTTCGCATATTGCGACACTCTGGTGTGTATTTAAGGAATTAAAAACATTTCAAGGATTTAATTATCCTCAATGTTAATAGGTGACATGGACGCAATCATAAATAGTTGATTAAGACTGTGGAATGTTTGCCGTGCCAGCAGTTCTCTGTAATCATAATAGCTACAAGTGTCAGTAATGTCTAATTTGTCTATGTATTCAAGGTTTTAGACATATATTAAAGCATAGTAACAACTCATCATTTCGATTTATATATCAAATCAGCATCGGGACTGATCATATTTATTTAATTTATTCAGTGTTCTGTTCATACATTTTCTTTTCTAAATTCGCTTACAGGCAATCATTCGACAGTTTACGGCTATGGCAAGCCGTTTTATCACTTCTACCTTTATTCTACATATGTTGAATTCTTTTCCACATATGTAAAATAAATTGACTTTATTTTACAAAAAGAAATTTCACATATGTAAAATTAATTATTTTTTTTACATATGTTGAAAAGAATTTCACTTATGTGGAAAAGAATTCGACATATCTAAAGTAAGCCTTAATTCAACATATGTGGAAATCTTTTTCACTTATGTAAAATAAAAAGGTGAGTGAAACTCTTTTGTAGATATGTAAAATAAAAGCATCCAAGACCTCAATTACAGACTTCTCCCTCACAGTCTGTATTTAGC
>JAQQZZ010140719.1:0-13162 GCA_030265115.1 Mopalia vespertina | reverse complement strand
GACACTAGCACAACCAAGATGTGAAGCGTTTCCATAACGTTGGAAAGTTAATTTTCCTCCAGTGCTAAGTAAAGACAGCCTTGTTTCTCTTCAAACAAACTGCCCGTAGCCAGATGGCTGCATTTATATGACATTTAATACATGGTCTTTAGTAATGACGATACATGACCATGAACCTTTATGCTGTGAAACCAACGGCCATAAATTAATTTAATTTCCATTCAGTTAAGTTAACTCAAGTCCAAATCGTTGCTTTAGGTAAATTAGCGTTTTTACTGTCATAGATATATAAGCAACTCAAGTTATTTTTTATCACGTGATTCTCGACATTGTCTTAAAGATGAAAGTTCTACCAAAACATTTAAATGAGTGTGTATCAAGAGTGAGTAACTTAATGCTTACTAACATATCCGCCAACGGTATTTTTTTGGCCTCGCCCCGTCAAGTCTTGAACTATGGGTGATTATAAATAAGCTCATTGACCAATGAAATGCTTCGAGGAGAGCATTGACAAACACGTGACCTGTATTCTTGTTGAATTTGAATTATGGGAATATTTATAATGGCTCATTTAAGTTTTGTACCCATAAAATAATTCTTATTACAAGTTTTACTCTTATAGATGTCAGAACTTATTAACAAAAAACACCAGTTTATGAAAGGCAACAATCTGATTTTAAGTAAAACGTGAATTAAGAGTATCCATTGATCGCGTAAAGATAGATAAGATCCAATGTATACTTCGATTTACAAAAAAATGTCAAGAAGGTCGCTAATGTAACATCTACCATTCCTTTCATTGACAGGTGAACTGTTTGACCTTAAGGAATTTCACGACACAATCCTTGGCTTGTCTTCAGTACCTTTGAGTGTTTTAGAAAAAGCTATCGAAAACATGATCCAGGCAGCCAAGGACACCATTAAGCCCAATGCTTCCAATATCACCACTGCCTCACATCTCACCCTATTCTTTTCCTTCCTGTTGTTATGTCTCGCACCCCAATAATTGGACAGTACATTGTCCAATTTAAACCATTCTTAAGAGATCCAAAAAATAATGACTGTTATTTGTTGTTTTCTCATTAGGTCAGTATGTAAGATTCGGCGGTTAGAGCGGGGACTAGACTAAATCCCAAAACTTACAATGAATCAGACTCGAAACCCTATGTAAAATGACGTCATATATCACCTGATTAATTTGTACTATAACTCTTATTGAGCAATTGTGCCTTCACAAAGACACGGCAGACATATAGGTATATCATTTAATCCTATTGAATGAAGAAACGTCAAACACACACAACAAGCATCCTATTGAAGGTATGATTGTTTTGGAAAATGTTTCTGAAAGTAGGCTATGTAACTACCGAATACGATTGTCTTGCGATCAATTTACCGTATGGAGAACCTTTTTAAGGCGTCTTATTCAATGCTTTGTGAAAAGCTAATAGAGCAGATGTCAACATTGTCACAGATCATTTTATGTTAAAACGTTAAGTAAATAAGAAAGGGCTTATTAAGATTTAATTCTCAAGTAAATTGAGATTTCCTCGTATTTGAATAACACTATTGTCTTTCTAAAATTTCAAAACACAGAACACACGTGACGTAATGAGACGTCACTTTTCTAATAAAGTTATGAGTCCGGTTTGGTTGATATTGTCACAGATACCTGGGAAAACTTCAACGCATACGAATTGTACGTTGTTATAAATAATAAAATAGTCAGACATTTTCAGCTCTGTTGCTGAATGGGCCCGTGCTATATAACATTTAGCGATTCACTGTGCCCGTGTGGCATGATATCCCTGTTTATACCGTAATTTATTTTTGTCTTTAATGTTGCCAATGTATTATTGTGTAATTTTACACAACGTTAAAACAAAATTAAGACTGATCAAGTTATATTTGTGCACGTTTGACTGAATGCTAATTTTTTTGTTCATTTGAAATCCCACGTGATAAAGGAAGATCTATTTCACCTAATCCATTTAAATTACATACTTGGTTTGGGAATGTCTATGTACAGCTAAATGTAAAGAAACAATTTTGTCTTTGAGAATTACTAAATAAAACAATCCAGTTAATTTATATATTTTTAATGCAGAGAAAGAAAATTTTATTTGCCTGTACCGGGATTCGAATTTGGATCTCTGGCTAGCAGGGCCAATTAAAATATTAGCATATGGTTTGTTTGGAATTCCCGAAAATAGTATACATTATTTCCGGAATCCTCTGTGATTGTATTTTTGTTTTTGGTTAAAGAATGGTGTTCACACATCATGTTGATAGGGGAAAAGTGTATACAATTGTGATGTTTCTTCAGAAATTTTTGCTAAAAACATTTATATTCGAGATATTTTACCGATTTAAAAGTTTTTCACTTATCTATTTTTTTTTTAATTGGATATATTTATATATTTCCAGATGCAAACAGCAATATTTCATACCAAATAAAGAATAATGTACATAACAGCCATTTTTGTATGTTTAATTTTGTCCACATATAATCTCAGTTGTTTGGCTGGTTTGTTTGTTAGATTTCGGTTTAACGCCATACTCAAGAGTTTTTCACTTACATGACGACAAATTGTCCATTTCACACCGCTCCTTGCTTAAATACCGTAGAAAACCGGGAGGAAATTGACTAAAAACTAGCCTGCTATTGCCGGAGCCGGATCGTGTGACTCCCTCATATACGCCTACTTGAAGGCGACAGACGGACGGATCCCGTGAACGGTACTCAATTGTTTGGTAAATAATTTCAGTCCAAAGATCATACATATATCAGCCTAGTATACATAATCACCTGATAATGATGCTGAAGTAAGCTTTCCTCAGGCTTTATAGTCGTTGGATTATTTGTGATGAAGGCCATTGTAGAAAAGGACACAGTGATCAAGGCCAATAAACACGGTGATACCAATATGTATTCATTTTGATTCAACGTTTTGGTTTATTGATCAAACCATCATCAGGAGTCAATATGTTTATCCCGAGACTCTATGGTGAAGAAACCTAATTGTCCCGCATGGACCTATAGTTTGGGTTTTCCTACGACCAGTTGTAACATTTGGTGGGCAATTTGATCTGATGTTATTGTATGTAGTTATACCATTGACTTGATTGTCATTTGAGCTGTGTTATTCTTCGATCTAGTGGATGAATGTCCCGGCATGTCCGTCACGTAAGACAAACACAAACTTACTCTAAAGCTGACTCTAAGCTAACCCTAAAGCTAACCCTAAACCATAGAAGTATTATAACATAATGTAAAGTACCACTGTTTACCATAGAGGTACCATAGCATACTACAATTTACCACAGTTTACCACAGAGGTTTCATAGAGTTACCACAGATTACTACACAGTACAACAGTTTACCATAGGCGTGCCATAAAATACTACAGTTTACCACAGAGCTTCCACAGTGTTACCACAGATTACTACAATAGACCACAGTTTACCATAGAGGTACCATAAGATACTACAATGTACCACAGTTTACCATAATTTTATTAAAGATTTTTGTGGTAAACTATTTTCGTAAGGGCTCACAATAAACTTAAGTAAAACTTAACTCTAAACCTAACCCTAAACCTAACCCAAAACCAAAACCTAACCCTAAAACTGACCCTATTCTAACCCTGAAACTAACTCTAAACCTTACACTAAACATAACCTTAAACCTAACCATAAATTCTGCCTTAAACTTAGCCCTTACAATAACCCTAAACCTAGCCCTTACAATAAACCTAAACCTAGCTCTTACAATAACCCTAAACCTAGCCCTTACAATAAACGTAAACCTAACCCTTACATTAACCGTAAACCTAGCCCTTACAATAACCCTAAATCTAGCCCTTACAATAACTCTAAACCTAGCCCTTACAATAGCCCTAAACCTAGCCCTTACAATAACCCTAAACCTAGCATTTACAACAACCCTAAACCTAGCCCTTACAATAACCCTAAGCCTAACCCTTACAATAACCATAAACCTAGCGCTTACAATAACCCTAACCCTAGCTCTTACAATAACCCTTCACCTAGCCCTTCCAATAACCCTAAACCTAGCTTTTACAATAACCCTAAACGTAGCCCTTACAATAAACCTAAAACTAGCCCTTACATTAACCCTAACCCTAGCCCTTACAATAAACGTAAACCTAACCCTTACAATAACCCTAAACCTAGCCCTTACAATAACCCTAAACCTAGCCCTTACAATAACCCTAAACCCAGCACTTACAATAACCCTAAACCTAGCCCTTACAGTAACCCTAAACCTAGCCCTTACAATAAACGTAAACCTAACCCTTACAATAACCGTAGACCTAGCCCTTACAATAATCCTAAACCTAGCCCTTACAATAACCCTAACCCTAGCTCTTACAATAACCCTTCACCAAGCCCTTCCAATAACCCTAAACCTAGCTTTTACAATAACACTAAACCTAGCCCTTACAATAACCCTAAAACTAGCCCTTACATTAACCCTAACCCTAGCCCTTACAATAAACGTAAACCTAGCCCTTACAATAACCCTAAACCTAGCCCTTACAATAACCCTAAACATAGCTCTTACAATAACCCTAAACCTAGCCCTTACAATAGCCCCTAACCTTACTCTTACAATAACCCTAAACCTAGCCCTTACAATAACCCTAAATCTAGCCCTTACAATAACCCTAAACCTAGCCCTTACAATAACCCTAAATCTATCCCTTACAATAACCCTAAACCTAGCCTTTACAATAACCCTAAACCTAGCCCTTACAATAACCCTAAACGTTACCCTTACAATAACCCTAAACCTAGCCTTTACAATAACTCTAAACCTAGCCCTTACAATAACCCTAAGCCTAACCCTTGCAATAACCCTAAACCTAGCCCTTACAATAACCCTAAACGTAACCCTTACAATAACCCTAACCTTACCCTTACAATAACCCTAAACCTAGCCCTTACAATAACCCTAAACCTAGCCCTTACAATAACCCTAAATCTAGCCCTTACAATAACCTTAAACCTAGCCCTTACAATAACCCTAAACCTAGCGCTTACAATAACCCTAAACCTAGCCCTTACAATAACCCTGAACATAGCGCTTACAATAACCCTAACCCTAGCCCTTACAATAACCCTTAACCCAGCCCTTCCAATAACACTAAACCTAGCCCTTACAATAACCCTAAATCTAGCCCTTACAATAACCCTAAACCTAGCCTTTACAATAACCCTAAACCTAACCCTTACAATAACCCTAACCCTAGCCCTTACAATAACCCTTAACCTAGCCCTTCCAATAACCCTAAACCTAGCCCTTACAATAACCCTAAGCCTAACCCTTACAATAACCCTAAACCTAGCCCTAACAATAACCCTAAACATAGCCATTAAAATAACCATTAAACCTAGCCCTTACGATAACCCTAAACCTAACCCTTATAATAACCCTAAACATAACCCTTACAATAACCCTAAACCTTACCCTTACAATAACCCTAAACCTAGCCCTTACAATAACCCTAATCCTAGTCCTTACAATAACCCTAAACCTAGCCCTTACAATAACCCTAAACTTAGCCCTTACAATAACCCTAAACATAGCCCTTACAATAACCCTAAACCTAGCCCTTACAATAACCTTAAACATAGCCAATACAATAACCCTAAACCTAGCACTTACAATAACCCTAAACCTAGCCCTTACGATAACCCTAAAACTAGCCCTTACATTAACCCTAAACCTATCCCTTACAATAACTCTAAACCCAGCACTTACAATAACCCTAAACCTAGCCCTTACAGTAACCCTAAACCTAGCCCTTACGATAACCCTAAACTTACCCCTTACAATAACCGTAAACCTTGTCCTTAAAATAACCCTAAACCTATCCCTTACAATAACCCTAAACCTAGCCCTTACAATAACCCTAAATCTAGCCGTTACAATAACCCTAAACCTAGCCTTTAAAATAACCCTAAACCTAGCCCATACAATAACCCTAAACTTAACTGGCTAATTGACGTCATATCTTTCATGACAGACGTAAAACAGTCCGCCACTTAAACCCCAGTTCATAAACCTTCTGTTTTGTATGTAGCCGGCAAATACTGCGGGTTAGTTGTTGCTTCTCTCAGGGTATTGTGAGTTCGATTCCCGGACAGGTCTGCAAAATTTTCTGAAACCCACACAAATTTCAGGAAGCATATTCAACTGAGAGTACAAAATAACACTGTCTTTTATTACTGTGTTGAATTACTGTCTGGCTCTATAGGTCTGTGTATTAAAGCCAATGTGAAATCTTTTGACATACGTATACATGTATATCCGACTTTCACCGTCTTCAAAATGACAAGCTGAGAGCAGGTCCACCGCTAAAGGCCTATTTTGAAAAAATATGCTTATAATCCCAGTCAAATTACCTTTTCCTTCAAAAGTGAAAGAATAGTTTTTCTCTTCAAAATCAAAGAGTAAAAGTTGTTTATCACCATATTGGCGCAATATGCAATGTCGGCCATATTTGAAATACAACCACATCTATGGTGTTAGCAGAAAAAGCAAAGTTTGAAGTTAATATCTGAATTTGAGTGATGCCCATATTTGTTTGCGGAATTAAAGGAGAAGGCACCCTTTTTTACATTGGGCTTTGGTCGTTTTCAAATACCATTTTAGTAATAAAACGGCCCTCTGATCAAGGAAATAATTTAAATTAAGATG
This sequence comes from Mopalia vespertina, assembly GCA_030265115.1. Classification (NCBI taxonomy): domain Eukaryota; kingdom Metazoa; phylum Mollusca; class Polyplacophora; order Chitonida; family Mopaliidae; genus Mopalia; species Mopalia vespertina. Next base: position 6,435 of record JAQQZZ010140719.1, on the reverse strand, counting down.
GTAATTACAAAATTACAAACCGGAAGTGACGTACGGTGTTAAACGTATGCATATCTCATTTCTGATTGGAATTATGCCTGCCTGTGTAGTACCTGGATCTGAGAATAATGAATGGGTTATTACGAAAGGAATTCCGTTTCTCTGTTTCCTGAGTGGATTTGTTTTTTAAGGCAGTGGCTGGTAAAATCTCACTTGGGCCCTGGGTATATTATAGAGTCATTGATGAAGGTCTCGCAGATTGGCGGACTAGGCTCGCCAATATTATTTTCTTTTGTGGTCACATTTGTGGGTGCAGTTCCAATCACGAAAGAAGTAGCATACACCGGAATATCAGACTAGTCAAACGTTTACAGCCTTCTGGTAACTGTTTCAATTGCATTACGAAGCTGGTCATAACTTAAACCACACGTCGAGTATTCCAATATGACTAACCTAGCTTACGGTTTGCCAGTCTCCTTATACTGGAATATAGTACCTAAAATAGCTACTTCTTCCCACAAAAACCTACTGTAGTATATAAGAGAAAAAAATCTGAAGGAGTAAAGGATCTCAAGGCTAAACTTCTCTCGGTGTCAGCCCGATTGTAACTACCATTCTCTTTATTGGATATATTCATTGGTTAATTTCTATTTCTCTGAAATATCAGTTTGCAGGATGATTTGTCATTCATTCAAAAAAATCGTGTTTGCTACATAACTATCGCATACTTTATATACCATGTAAATGGTCATTACTTTCTCTCGAGGTTGCTATTGGATACGCATAACTGTTATGCCTAATGCGTAGGTCACATTTGCCGCGGCTGCCATGGGGTCTAAAATATCTACAGCCAATAGCAATTATATATAATATATAATATAGGGCCGCCGTAGCATTCCCACGGTCACATACTGTTGCAGTCACATATGCTAGGGTAGACAAACGGCGTATTTTGAATTTGTGGAAACATAAAACCAGCGGCTGCCCTATGGCGCCCGTGAAATTTCTGAGGCCGCCACAATCTGTGGGAGTCCGCAAAAGTTCATTGTAATTCATAAGACCCTATAGGGCAGCCGCACGTCAAACGCAAGGCGACCACGCCATCATACGTCGTGGAACCAACGTTGTTTTTTTCTCTCAGTTTTATATAAAAGCGTGTTTTCCATGTGCATTTTATTTCATTATTGCACTTTTTAAATTTAAATTTAAATTTGAAGTACTTCAACAACAGCATAAATACCCTGTTAATCGCGCGATTGATTTAAACAGTCAGTCTACTTCCCGCCGTGAATAGCAAAAGCGCCATTGATTGTCACCGCCCACATGTTTCCAAGTTTCAATTCTAATTCCTACGTCTAGACATTGCCTCTAAGATACAAACGGACCATCTTCTTTTGAATTTCTTTCATTTGCTGATCTGTGGCGAATGTCGATCCAAATATTGGCGGAAACTAATGCGCGATGGCCTGGCATGGCGTACGAGAGTTGTCTTAGTCTCGTCCACTATAGCAACTCTCGCGAGAATACGATTGACATGTTCCAGCACTCCTTTGGATCTAAGATTTAGAGAAGAACTTCCGTTGACTGGGGATATCGTGGGGTGCTTTAAAGAAGTGTTTCCCTTTTCCCACCATTCACCCACAAGTCGTCATATAAGTGAAATACCATATTGAGCAACGAGAAACACGATTCAGATACATACATAAATATTCAAAAAAAAATAAAGAAAAACTATAACTCTAGTCAACTGGACTTTATTTACAAAGTTAATATAAATTGCAACCAAACTAGTCGTATTACTATACCTAATCTGATTGTAAATAGTTATAACGTGAGAATAAAACGTTGGGTTTACCAAAATAATTATTTTTGCAGCAAAGTGTTCGATAAGCAAAAAAAAAATAAACAACTATGTTAAAATAAGAATGTAACATTCTAAATCATCGAGCATAGTAGTTCGACATTCGCAAAGGTTATCTATTATTGTAGCGGCATCGCATGGTATCTTATAATAATTAGACTTTATGAGCTTTAATTGGGTAAATAAATCTCTCTAGTATTGCTTATGCTAGACTTCGTTAGCCGAACATATACAAGTATACATAACTGCAATTTACCCAGCTGAAATGTAGACAGATAGGAATAAACAAGATTTGAATATGTTTGTCATCAGATCGATGGACGCCGCCAAGTTTGACCAAAACTGTACACCTCTGCACTGCAAAAAAATTAACTTAACATCTTCAGAAAAAAGGTATGGGATATTCCTCGAATAAAGCAACAGCGGAATATTCCATAAATTTCAAGGAATAGGACATGGAATTTGTCTCGGTGGCAAGGATTATTTCAAACATATTTATGGATTATCCTTAACAGGTTACGAAAGATTCCACACAAGTTAAGGCAAATTCCACATTAAAGATGATATGGAGATTTGTAAATTGTCTTGACGCTTTGAAACTATTTCAAGTATGATATAAATTGTACCAGGGTGTGTTCTATAGTTTTGTCCCTCAGAAATTTTTTCTTTCCCCTTTTTTAATGATATAGGGCCTCCTTTTAGCAGAATCGGATAAATACATCATCCTACCGAGACAGGGGCGGTTCCAAGGGATGGCTGAAGCCCCCCTTCAAACTTTCACCCCTGCCCTCCCCGCCCCCTCTTTGAGTGGCATTAAGAAGCTGGCAGATGAATGAAACAGCAAGTCACTTCATTGAGATGACCACCGATTACTCAAAATCGCCAAAAGTTTTGGCTTAAGTGCGTTTATCAACGTCATTTTGTTTTCATTACGTAGTTAAGCAAAATTTGTTAATGACGTAGTTGCTTGGGGGGGGGTCTATTGGAAGTCTCTAGTGTTTGGAGGAACATATGCCAATTATTGGGAGACAACGTTTCCGAGTAGATTTTAACACTTTTTTCGAGTTAATGTTCAACAGTATCACACAATTAGCATTGCAGTTAAACAACTTTTTATAGAGATTGTTTGAATTTTTCGTTAAATATAAAGCACAATAGTGGTATTGAAGTCTGAAAATTTACAACTCTCAAATTGTATATCAATTTGCAAACATTGGAAAACGGGTAAGTGACATCCGACTAAGATAGTTATCAAAATGGTGATGAAACTAATAATGATATACAAAACAATCAAATATAATGACATATATATGTTGAATCATCTGTTGTTCGATATCTCTAACCAAAGCGCGAGGAGGCCACAGATAGACGTTATTTCTTTCTTATGTAATACATAGTTACAAGACCCATCGCCAGGCAAGCCAGACTTTCGACCATCAAAATCATATATAGCCAATAGAAGCACTCCTTACAGAAAAGAGAAGAAACCTTCAATTTATCAGCGATGTGATCATATATTAGACCAATCAAAATCTGTGTTACGGTGGCAGTCGCCGTCCCCACCACTTCAACAACACTAATGATAAAGCCGAACTGTTCTGGACCAAATGTGAACGATAAAGTCCCCAGAGTCAATGAAAAGCCTGCCCCAATTCCGAAAGAAGCAAACGCAGCCATTACGTATATCGTGACATCATTAAGAGCAAGCAAGCCTATGGTCATTGAGATGCCGAACATGACGTAGCAGATGACCAGAAGAAACACCCCCCCTATTTTGGATCCAAAGTAATCGAACAGACCCCCAAAAACAATACGTGTCGTTATTATACCGATACAAAGAACGGTCACTATCGGGGCTGGGTTAGTCATTTCCAGTGATTTTGCGGACATGGTTATGTTGTTCATGAAACTAAGAGTGGCGCCATTAAAAAAGGCGTTTGGCCACATAAATAAATGAAAAAAAGGCGAATTCAGAATTTCCACCACAGACCAGCCGCTTTTCTCTTGCACATCTCTTGGTGGGGTTGGCTCACCTTTCACATCGTGAACGGTTGAATTTTCCTCTGGCAATGTTTCGTAAGCTTTTGCTACGGGACGGTGAAGTATGAAGCACATTATAATAGTTACTGTCAAGCCAACAGGAATTGTCAGAAAAAAACCGCCAAGGTTGTGAGTCCTCTCGAAAAATATCTGATAAATGACAGAGTAGTAAATTTTCCCCAAACTGACGGCTGCTAGATATAATCCGCTGATTATCCCAATACGATTGTCGCCGAATAAGGTAACTCCAATAGCTACGCAGCACAGCTCTGCAAGAGCAGCCCCGGCAGCTGCAAGTAAAAAAAACACAGCCTCACTTCAATTTCCTTCACCAGCAGTAAAATTTGTTTCTTTGTTTGTTCGATTTGTTTGTTTAACACCGTATTTAATGTTATTTCACTCACACGACGGCGTTGGAAGACACCGCCGTCATATAAGTGAAATACCCTTGAGTACTTGGACATATTCATGCACATGTTATTTAAAGCTTTTAATGATTCAACTCATTGCAAAACAAGCAACATTGTAGTAGTTTTGACCAGTGTACATTACTGTAATATTGGTGTAATTGTTGCAATCATACTGAATTTGCTAGAAACTATAGTGAAGCACTTTTCACTCCACCGGTCAATGACTGTTTGGTTTTTTTTTTCATTATTCTAGTAGTTTCTCTGACCCTGAACTTATTGTTTTGAAATATTTTGAATTGGTAAAATTAGGTTTTCCAGAGTGTTCTAGGTGATGTTATTCTAAAATTTAATCTGGAAACTTCTGCATCTCCCTATATAAGTGAGATCGATTGATGATTTTTTATCAATCCCAAGCCAGTCACTACTCAGTCAAGAGTGTTCAGCCAGCCAAGCCAACGGATATAAAGATAAGTTGTGTGATGAAATTTGGCTATATATATATGGGTTCGAATCCCGGTGGAGGCAAGCAAATTTTTCTCTCTTCATTTATTCAAAATATAATATATAATATATATGTTACAACTTGGACAGTGCTTTGTTTCATTGAATTCTGAACCTAGCCTGGATACTTCTGTGAGGAGATTATATAGAATCTGGAACTAACCTACCCATCAAAGACTTTGTGAATAATCCTGTTGTGGATAAATAGACACCTGTCACTTTGAGGATATGGTGATCACTCTGATGTGGATATAATCGTAACAATTCCATGTTTTATGCATTGGAACTGTGAATCTAAGGATTTATATTGTAGACTTCGAAGAAGTTGCAAATTGTCATAACAGGCCGATTTATGAAGTCAAAGCACTTGGACTCAACTATAAGGCAGGTTTATACGCTGATCCATTCATTGTATGCTATATGTAAGTTACTTTATATATACCTAATATTTTCATTGTCTCTTACCTTAATTGTATTTCTTAAAGTATTTCTGCGATGGAATACTATACTGTATAACACTGCTATTGTTGTTGTTATTTTACAATAAATATTGTAAATAAATAAAATCGCTGATGGTTTTCTTTCTGTTTGGTTCCTATCGTTGGATGTTTTTGATTCTTTATGAAAAGGGGATTTGTTTTTATTAGGACAGTATTTAAAACTGACTATAAAGCGGAAGAGCGATATGCAGCACATATAGTTGTTAAGCATTTAGTAGAATCTGATGAGTTTGATGAGTCTGCCTTAGACTGTTATGTATCCGAAAGTCAAGTAGCATCTGTTAGACAGATAGAACTTAGAAAAATAGAAATGCAGGAACAGTTAGAGTTACAGAAAATACAAAGAGAAAGGGAAGAGAGTGAAAGGCAAATTGAATTGAAGCATTTAGAAATAGAAAGTCGAGAAAGGATTAAAGTGGAAAGACTAGAGTCAGGTATTTCCACTATAAGTGCTTCCTCATCTAAGTTTGATGTTTTTAAAAACATTAGATTAGTTCCAGCTTTCCAAGAAAGAGATGTAGATCAATATTTTCTTCATTTTGAGAAAAAAGATGAAAATATGGGATGGCCTAAAGAAGTTTGGACTATGCTGTTACAGAGTATGTTACTTGGCAAAGCTAGGGAAATTCACACTGAGTTATTAGTAGAGCAGGCTGCTAATTATGACTTTGTTAAGGATATAATTCTTAAAGTGCTAGGTTTATTCATAAATTCTATCAGCAGTTATAATTATTAGGTATAAAATTTAATAGTTGGAAGTACTTTTCCTTATTGGCACTGCGGTGCTGTTGTTGTAATGCGTCCACACATCGGTTATTCATAGCATTTTTACCCCTCGGCCAATTTTGGCCTAAGGGTATTGTCGTCATCATGTACGTCCGTACGTCCGTCCGTTACCGCGATATCTCCGAACGAAATCATGTAGGGTCACCAACTTTGGATATTTTATGTATCTAGTGAATTGTGGGAAGCCTATTGAAATTGGGCACGCTCGTCACGGAATTTATGGAGTTATGCCCCTTTTTCAACTTTTTTCTATATTATGATATCTCTGAAACAAAATCAACTTTGGCCACCAAATTTATATATATTATGTATCTAGTGAATTCTGGGAAGCCTATTGAAATTGGGCATGCTCGTCAAA
>JAQQZZ010140708.1:0-13163 GCA_030265115.1 Mopalia vespertina | reverse complement strand
TATACGGTAAGTATGCGGGATGACAACACAGCATGACTGTGAGGGGAAGTCCTCACTGTCATGTTAACAGGGCTAATGTACATGTAGCTTTAACTTCAGCTGCTATATCCACATGGTGTTACAGTCAAATCGTCTAAAGGCCAAATCATCTAGGACATTTCGTTGTACACCTAAAGTCCATTCGTCTAAAAGATTAGTCATATTCATTATTGTCTAAACCTAGGACCAATCGTATAAAATTAATTTTGGTGTGTGTTACAGGGAAGTTGTATACATTGCAAGCATGCATTGCTCTCTATTCCTTGGGCCTTCTAAAACATAGTTACAGTTTACTTATGGTTGAACAGGTTAAGTATTGTTTGCACCGACAAAGGTTAACACTATAAAATTACAGTTACCTCCCCTTTGATACTGACAAAAGGTATCGAAAGTGTAAGTGGTCGGCGTGAATCCATGCCATGTAACATTCTGCAGGTGTTATACCAAACATGTCACTCAACTTAAAATTATATATTATTGGGGAATTTTTTTTGATGTCCATACCAAAATGAGAAAATGGTTAGAACGAAATAATAAAGATATAATTTAAGATCGCACAAAAAACCCACGAACTAAACACGATGTCTTATTTTTGTATGCCATGTTTTTAGTGCAAATAAAACCTAAATAAAATTTAAGAATGTGATTAGGGTTTGTTTAAATCAATCTTCTCAGTATGGTTTATGCATTAGTTTTGGGGATATAAGCCATGCCACAATGCAGTTTGCACAAAGGCCTACACATGTACATATTGGTATCCCGGGATCGTAATGTTCAGTGGATATAGCGTCATAGATTCTCAATAATTAACAAACAATCTTAGTTGTTTATATGCATTAGCTGTTACCTCTTGCTATCAATAAACAAACAATAAGATATTTTAAGTGTAGACGAAACAACAAAACATGTTAGACGATTCGTCCTAAGAAGGTGTTAGACTTTTAGACGATCTGCCCTTTATCCGCAATATGCAGCTACAAAGTGCACTGCTTGTCCTGGGTGACACAGGTGTATTTTCCCAGTTGACGGTCCAATTCAAAATAAATGTCAAACAATGCAGACCAACAAAAACAGAGTATGTAACACTGACTTGAAATTTTCACTTCCTCCCCATTCACCCTGTCCTGTTGTTTTGCGCGGAGAGACTTCAAAGTTAGACGTCGACTTGTTTAAATCAACATCTCTTATTTTAAGAAGCTAGTTCTTATGTTACAATTAGTTGTTTGAAGTGTCTAGAACAAATGAGTTCTTACGTCCATGCGTTTTTGTTTCAACTGGCAATCACATGGTACGGGTATATCTAAAACTTAAACAAAAACAAAAACGCTCTGGCTGTCAGGTTTTGACCACTTCTAAGGAACCCCCCCCTGCCATTCGTTTTTTTTTAGTTTCTAAATTTAGGCCTAATTTTGTGAAATATATAGCACTCCTTTATTCAAATGAATTAAAACTTTTTTGACATTTTAAGTATCCCATTAAATTTTTATTATTATCTGTGGAGTTCCTGGTATGTTCAGCCATGGTATTATGTTCACTTACTTTTGTAGGAGGTGGACGGGGTAAGAAGAATTACAAAGGGCAGCGTCGCCATTTTACGGATGAAGATGAGATAGCTAGACAAATGAAAGAAGAAGAGAAAAAGAGGCTGATGAAGGTTAGATTTTGCTTATTAAGTAATAAGACATAAAGTCATTATAATATGGTTATATAAAGAGCTCCATTTGTTCATACATCTGTCACACTTTGGTTTCCAGAGTCTTGACTCGAGAACTGTTCAGGATTTTAATCCAAACTTGGTATTAGGTGGCTTTTGCTATTTTTATGTTTATACAGTGCATAACTAATTTGCGAATGGCAATTTTCTAAGTCAAAGTTTAATTTGTGCCATGCTTTGTTTTATGGAGGCTTGTATGAAAGACTTCTGTTTTATGAGCTACGAAGTTGTGTAGTTAACGATCACAAAATTCTAACAAAATGAACAGAACCAATGGTTAATCTGACAAAATGACAATGTGATTAAAATGAGTGTGTGTTAAATAAACCAAAATTTTGTTTAGTTTCCTTTATTTGTTGATTTTGAGGAAGTCCATTTCTTTGCTTCTCGTAAAAATTAAATTCAATTAACATTTGTAGGCAAAACTATAACTGAGGAATACCAGCTAGATGCGGGTGATTTGTGATTAAGAATCTTTTCATATTATCAGTTGGTTAAAATCCATAATAAGCTCCTTATTCTTGTTATGTTGACAGAAAAAAGAAGGTGATGATGGCGAGGAAGGAGCTGCTAAGGGTTCCGGTTCAGATTCAGATTCAGAATCTAGTACTGATGAAGATGAGGTAAGGGAGACAACTGATTTTTTTGTTCTGGGGAATGGTAAGGCTCTTGATAAGAAGATCCACCTATTACCCAGTACAGATGTTTTTAAATGTGAAGTTTCTATGTTAATTGGAGAATTTCCTAGATGTATTATGGCTTTCTTTTGAGTCGTGTGGTTGTCCTGTGGTTTTTGCTAGGTTTCCTTCATGTTTTCCACTGTACTACGTAAGACAGTAAGAAGTGGACAATATGTTTTCAAGTGAGTGCCCGCAGCTATACTTTAGTAGTTTCGAATCCAACATTAATGTACTGTTCACAGGATTAACTCCGTCTGTCGACCAGCAGGTATATGAGTGAGTCCAACGATGTGGCTCTGGCAATAGCGGGGGTGGTTTTTATGAGTTTTCAACCGTATTTAGGGAAGAAACAGTATGTAGTGGACAATCCGTCGTCATATAAGTGAAATACCCTTGAGTATGACACTAAACCCCAATAAAAGAAACAGACCTTTTAGTTTTGGTCTCTCATGCTAAGGGAAGGAATTACTAAGAGCACTCATAATGTTTTACTTTGCACTGGAGGAACATCAATTGTACCACATGGCAAACACTATACATTTGATGATTGAGTTTATGTTTGTGTGGAGGACACAAATGTCATAAGTGAAATACCATCTAGCATGGCCTCAAATTCTAATCAATGAATTTCTTCTGTTACAGAAACCAAAGGGAGTGTCCCATCTTATAGCTATAGAAAATCCTAACCGTGCCAAGAAGCAGAGTAAAAAGGTGACAGAGCTGGATGTCGAGACTGAAGGGGCAGTCAAAACAACTTTAAGTAGAAGGGAAAGGTAACCACAAAACATGCAGAAAATATAGCAAATTATTACATTAGCATAGGCCCACGGCCGTGGTTAGCTTGTCTGCCTATGGAACCTACTTCCATGTACCACTCCTGGATGACCTCCGGTGTATGTGTGAGTCATATGAGGTTTCATCTCTGTTTCCACTGTATTTAAGTAAGGCACTGTGTGAAGTGGACAGTGTGTCCTCATATATGTGAAATACCCTCTAAACATCAATCAGTCAATAAAAAGAAGCATATATCTTAGTTTGGATATAAGTGAACATGTCCTCGGGACTAAACAATTAATTGGGCAGTTGGATGGAGCCCTCGGGCTAAGGGCAGTTTGTTTGAAGAGTAGCAATGCTGTCTTTACTTAGCACTGGAGGAAGATTAACTGTGAATGCCCTTATGGATCTTGTGATTGTCCTGTATTGTCTTTATTTGTTGCCCATGGTTTCTAGGTGGATTTCTTTCACCCATTTGACTGGAATGCCAAGTGAGAGTGAAATAACCTTAAGTACAACATAAAACCCCAATCAAACCGATGGTTTTTTTTTTTGTAGTATATAATAATGTTGTCATCTGCATAGTTGCATTATATTTGAGAGTCCCTAAATTAAAATAGCCGGTGTAAGGAGAGTGCTTCCTGTTGCCCTGGTGCACCAAGAGCCAATCTGTTTGTAGTGTCTTCGTTTACAACTTGTGATTGTCCTTTTTTGTTGCCAATAGCGTTGAAGCCTTGAAGGTGGTTTCTTTTACCCTTTGGGCTGGCATGCCATCATTTTAGTGGAATAACCTTGAGTATGTCATTAAACCATAATCAAATATATAAGTTTTGGTATAAAAGAAAGCACATAAATTGTCTACAAGACTTATATATTTACATATATTCTTGCTCACTCCAGGGAGGAATTAGAAAAACAGCAGGCACGAGTAAGATATCAGGAAATGCACCAGAAGGGACAAACAGACGAAGCTCAGGCAGATTTAGCTAGATTGGCTATAATCAGGAAAAAGAGAGAAGAGGCAGCTAAAAAAAGAGACGAGGAGAAAGCTGGTAAGAGTTGGAAATTAGTGATGCAGTTTTGATTCGACCAGATTTGCAGTAAAGTATAGTATCAACTCCAAAGAAATATAATGAGTTCATTTTAACTCATCGTTTCGGTTTATTGTTCAAACCATCATGAATCCAGATGATGGTTTGATCAACAAACTATACTTTACTATGTTAAACTCCTCCGTGGTTCTCATAATTCCAATCCGGTATATGAGTGAGTCACACGATGTGGCTCCGGCAATCCTCTCGGTTTTCCACCGTAATTAGGCAAGGCACTGTGTGAAGTGAACAATTTGTCATCCTATAAGTGAAAAACTCTTGAGTACGATGTTAAACCCCAATCAAACAATCCTTGACCCTGCCAAGGTCAGAGTGTTGTCTTTGTTTGTGGCCAATGATGTCGGGGTGGTTTCCTCCACTCATTGCACTGGCATGGTGAGGTCATGAGTAAAATAACCTTAAGAAGACTTAATGTTTTTTTGTTGGGGTTTGAGTAAAATAACCTCAAGTACAGTAAACCCCAATCAAAAAAACATTAAGTCTTCTCTAAAACCATTGAAACAAACAATTTTATTGCACTATACTTAGTGTCCTGTAACTTACCACTGTTTGTTGACTGCACATCAAGGGGGCTTTTATTCACACATTGGCAAGTTTACTCACATGTGAAATAGCTTTAAGTACGGGGTAAATCCAAAGCAAAATAACACAAATAGTAATATACATTTGTTTCCATTTTAGTCGCAGCTGCAGCCGCCGCGAAGAGCAGCAAGTCATGATAGATGTTTATTTTATGGAAAACTGTGTCTTACAATGTCATCGAAACTGTCTGCCAGCGTCACTCTTTTCCCTCCGAGACATAAGCTGTCGGACAAGCAGATGTATGGCTATAATGAGTATTTCCTCAAGTTTAAAGACCTTGCAGATTGTTGGTCATTGATTTTATGCCTTAAGAAGATGTCTACTTATGCAGCATGGGTGCTCGAAGCTATGTGACTCAAAGACTGGATAATGGAATAATTCACTCGTGTTGTCTCTGGGATTATAATGTTTCAATTGTTACTGCTTTTAGTTGTAGATAAATTTAGATAAAAATGAAAGTAGCATGTAGTGTAGAAAAAGCTCACAGATGAATTCTCCATAATGACAATATCGCGTCCCACAATGAAATGAATATTGATTCGATTCCCCCCCCCCAAACAAATATAATCTATTTATAGTGCTGTTTTCTTGATAGTAATTAGGTAGTAGTCCGATAAAAAGATTTAATGCTGTTATAATTAGACAGTTAATATCAATGCTTTTCTCTAGTGCTTTTAGTAAAATCTGGTCAAATTGAGAAAATAAATTGAGCATCGATACTAGTTAAGGGTGGAAATGTTCAAGACATGGTTTAGGCAATTTGACCAGACTGTTTAAAAAATCAAAATGTTAACTTGTGAGGGATCGTAAGGAACGTCAGTTTGTGCCAAACATGTCCTGCAAGTGTTTCAAATTTTGCTTAAAGTTTTTGGTAAATAATGACTTCTTTAAACTTTTGACCAAGGTTAAGACTGTTCTTTTTCAATGATACGATAAATTTTAAACGCTTAGGGAAAGTTGACTTCTTAATGTCGACAATGAGTTACTGCTCTTTTAAATATGGTGATGGTATTTGTGTTGAAACCTTTATTTGTTTTTCTTTCTCTATTATTGTTACAATCTTTATAATAAATGGACAAGGCCACAAGTTCTTCCAAAAAAAAAATGTATTAAAGTCTAAACTTAAGATTAACGCAACACAAATGCCATCTTTGGTATTGTCAACCTGAAAAACTTCAAAAATTTAGAGTAGAAAATGTATGTTTGGTAGAGTTATGTTTCTGTTCATTCATGACTGTCAATTATGATGAGCAATCAGTGTTTTCATACACATCGTAAAGGTAATTTGGGAGCAATTAACTGGTTAAAAGTCTGTGCCAGCCCAATGTAGGCCCGGCATAGTTTGATATTTCCTTTGCCCATCATCTTCTAGGTTTAAACCTTTCCATGTTGAAATTTGTTAAAGTGGGAAGTGAACACAAAATAAAGTGAGTCTGAGAAGACTAAAAAAGAAGTAAAAAATTGTGTTATGAGCGTGCCAACACTTTTGGGAATTACATTAGTCATTTGTGAACTCATTTTGGTAACTCAAGTATGGCAGTCTGTTCATGCTGTATAGTTACTGACTTTATTACTTTCATTATTATTCAATAAACTCTTAAAAATCATTTCATAATATATTTGATCAATTAATTAAGAGCCATTATATGTTAGTGGTGATTATCATTAACATTTATTCATTTTAGTGAATAGTCAATATTGGAAACAATATGGCATGAAAGGTCTACCATACATGAGCTACCAGCTTCAGTTACAAAGTTGGCTAAATGCGATTATCAAAGCTATCTACACAGTTAAAACATCATTTTTCAGAAGTGCTGCTTACAGCCTGTCTGATCTCATTCACTTTATTTTTTGGATTTCCTACCCTTTGAATGTAGACCTGGACATACATGTAATTTGACATTTCTTTCCACCGTATCGTCTCGCTTCAAACCTGTTATTACAAGCACTGTTTTTTTTCTCAGTATTCTGAAGTCTAAAACTCCAAATTTCTTCACATTTGCTCACAAAACTGAAATTTGCAGAAAATAAATATCTGTTGTATTTACCTATTATGTAGGTGTATTTTTTTATATCTTTATTTAACGAGACCCGGTTATATTTAAGTTGCTTGATCTTTGGATGGCTAAACCCTTTCAATGGAACGCTCATCTTTTTGAGGCCTTAATTCAATCTAACGTGTGTACTTTCTGTGCTAATTGGGCAATACAAAGGCTATTTGTTATGGCATCTTGCACTGCAATTTTACACACTTGTATGTTCCTTTGCTTGGGCTTCGTGGTTAGCGTGTGCGCTTACTATTCCTACTTCAATATACCATCCACAGGATCATGTCAATCGACCTTCAGATATATGACGGAGTCACACGATGTGGCTCCAGCAATCGTGGGGGTGGTTTTTACAAGGTTTCCTTACGGTTTTCCATGGTAATTAGGCAAGGAAGGGACAATCCGTGACTGTTGTCACATAAGTGAAATACCCTGGAGTACAATGATAAACCCTAATCAAACAAACAAATGTATCTTGTTCCAGGATTTATGGTCCGTAAATCGTACAGGTTTGGTATCTTGTTGCCCTGGTAGTCTGTGCTAAAGGGGAAACCCGAAGCCAATCTGTGATGTCTTTGTATTGGGTCCTGTGTTTGTATATTTAGGCAGCTTCCGGATGCTCTCGGATCAGTCAATCTGTTGTCTTTGTATTGCAATTGTCCTGTTATGTGACTGTCTTTTTCCAGTCACATTCAGATGGCTTTATTCATCAACTAAGCTAGCATACTATCAGGAGTGAAATAACCTCAAGTACATGTACAGTATAACACAAAAGTCCAACAGTTGCAGTGGGACTTATTGCTTGATTGGTTCATGTCAGGGTGGTCTCCCTTGCCATTAAGGACTGGTTGATTGTTGGCAGCACAGCCTCATTATGGCAAGCGTTACGAACTACTCAGCTGGCAGATGAAGGGAGGCTCCTCTTGCTTTCATCGCTTTAAATACATCTGCTAGAAAAATTATTTTCCTCCAGTGCTATGTAAAGACAGCATTTTAAGACTGATCTTAAACTGAAATAAATGTACAGATCTATAAAATACTGAGCTTTGTAAAAATGACACAGCTCGAGGACTCTAGAACTATCCAAACAAGATATTGAGGGCTTAAGACCAGAACAGCCTTGTTGATTTTGACCCACCCAGGCTGCATAAGACCCCAGCATTAGCTTTGACAAAGTTTTAGTAACAAAAAAAACCCCAAAAAGGTAGCCTTTAATACTGGATAGAATGATTTTTTAGCTAAGATACATTTTTTTGACGTAATTTGATTTTGGACATAGGCCAGTATGGTTTTAAGCCTTAGATATATAACATGTGTTGTTTTCTCATCTTAATTTGTACAGAAGAACCATAATTGATTGATTGCTGTATAAGGGTTGGCTGAATGGTATTTCACTTATATGATGATTGTGTTCTCAAACAGTTAATAACCACCATGACCCCACCATAAAATGTGATGTGTATTAATTGCTCTGTTGGAATTTTCGTGTTCCTACCGTTCCAAGTGAAGACAGCATGATAAGGCTTGGACCATACAACACTTGGTCAGGTGGATCCAACTGATATGAGAGTGCAACATATCGAGGGCTTAGAACCATGTCCAAAAATTACATTTTGAGAAAAAGTTTTATCTTTGCTATAAAATCATTACATTAAGTCTTAAAGTCATCTTTAAGATTTTTGTTACCAAAACTTTGTCAAAGTTAATGCTGGTCTTGTGCTCATAGACCCCTGGGTGGGTAAAACAAACTGCCAAAAATGGAAACTGGCAGGTCTGGTTAAAGCCCTCGATGTAATCTATTGTAAACATTATTGGATCCTACCACAATTAGTCTCAAATAGCCGCGACAATGCAAATAATGTTGTGGAAACTCCTAAAAATCATCTCTGCGCAAAATGGGTGGAGGAAACTGGCACTGGCAACAAAGACCCCTCGTTAGCTCTTAGAGCACCAGGAAACCAGCTCCAATTGAACCTGTGTGAGTCATTGAACACGAAAACCCCAAAGTCCTGTTAACAAGCTTAGTGATAGGATAAACAAGACCGACTAGAATTTGTGAGTGACAACAAGAGTAATTCATATATTGTTTTATACTTCAAACGAACAGTTACTTGTGGTCAAATCAATGAGATAGCACTAAGAGGTACATACTATAAAAGAATCACCAGTGGTATTTAGAAATAAGAAACGTGTGAAACAACAGTTCAAAGTTAAACAGAATCTATTACAGCCAAAAATAGCCAACAGAAATGTTACATTCAGATAAATGAGAGCTTTTTTTCATGTTTTATGCCACAAACTAGCAATTCAATACTATATTAAATACATTTATTACTCCGTTTCATTCCACGTGTGAAGAGAACCATGTGTTTTAAAACCTAGGACAGAATCCAGTAACAATATCGCTTGACAAACTAGCTTTAATGTATAATCGTGTCCTTATAGCCTGGTGTCAGTTTTAGTAATTCATTTATGAAATATAAAATACTTCCAAGTCTGTCAACATTCGCTGAGAACATATTATTTTATTATTTATAATAAACTTTCCCAGCTCACAAAAATTAATAAATTATATAGTTTGAAAAGCAAATATTTTAATTTTGTTTCCAGTTTTAAGTTAAAAAGAGCACTTGTCAGTGGATAATGGTGTTTCACAACATGGCAGATTTCCAAATCTCCCTAAATAGATTAAGAGTTACAACAACAGCGGGATGACCAGCCAGTAAAAAGTATATTTCCGAATCTCCTCCCCAAGTTTTTACTATCATATACTTCTTCTGGTCATTACTTGTGATAAAGAGGCACTGTAGAATGAAGCTATTGGTGTAAATTTAATGTGGCAGAGAGCACATGTCACAGGCAGATTTGTCAGCTTGGTTGATGAAGGTACAGTGAGCACAGGTCCAGCTAGCTTCTGTTCCCCCTGATGCACCCCCTCCTGTTGACCCCTGACCTGAGTGTGATGTTTGACTGGAGGCTTGAGGGGAGGGCACTGAAAACAGAGAACACAAACAAATTATACATTTTTGTTTGATTGATTTGCCTTTTATGTAATATACTCAAGGCTCTTTGATATAAAGGGGAGGGCAGTCAGGGCACTGAAGCAGATAATACAAAAAAATATTTATATATTTTTTCGTTTGATTGTTATAATCAAGGGTACATGTGTATTTGATATAAATAACACCATAGTATTGCTAATAATGAGTGGAAAACCAAGAAGAAATTTCACAGAAACCACCTGGAGGGTGATTGGAAGTCTATTTAGTGGTAGCCTACACCAGAATAAATTGCTTTTAGAGATACACTTTCAACATGTAGTGAGGGCCTGCGACCAGTGAGTCACACAATGTGTCTCCAGCAATCACCGGGGGTGGTGTTTTAGAGGTTTCCTCTCGGTTTTTCATCGTAAGTAGGCAAGGAGCAGTGTGAAGTGGACAATCCATTGTCATATAAGTGAAATACCCTTGAGTACGATGATAAAACCCAATCAAACAAACAAACAATCAACATGTGATGACTTCATCTAATAGATTAAATTTAATATCACTTCGAGTAACCGCCCCTAGAGATAATTTTGTTTCTTCTTTTTTTCAAGGTATCTAAATAATACAGATATCCGGTCAATTGTTCTATGTGTGGCTTAAATCAAACATGAACAGTTGCTTATAGGTTTTCTTTTTAAAGATCAGGCTGAACATTACTTAAATTCTAGCTGAAGCCCTGAAATGGTGTCAGGTGAAAGGCATGTCTACTCAATTTTAAAGGGGTTACTGTTTGTACATGTAACTGTGCATCAGTTGCTTTTTTTAGTGTGTGTGTGAGAAGTAGATCGAGCTTTTTAATATATATCAACATCAAAGAACACAATACAGAATTGTTTTTTTAAGTTAATGATAGTCAATGTAGCCTTGAGAATAGATTGTTTGTTTGTTTGATTGGAGTTTAATGCTGTACTTATGGTTATTTCACTTACATGACGACGTGCCAGTCCCTAGACGCCACTGGCAACAAACATAAACAAGACAGGACAAATACAGGACAATCACAGGACGTAATACAAAGCCATCACATAGAGATCAGCTTCCTGTTCCCATTAAGGTCTGGGAGTACCAGGGGAACAGGAAGCTCCCTCCAACCACCCGCCCTTGAGAATAGAGAATAGATTTTAAACAGGTTGCGGGTTTGTTTTTCATCAGAAGATACAATGCAGCATTAATCTTGTTGCCACACTTGAGGTCATTCAGAGAGGGATATTGGGTAACCATGATTACCATGGACTGGTTTATCTCTCATAAAGGGCGCATGCACATTTTGTCATACCCAATGTAAGCAAAATCACCTTAAGACACCATTTAAGATAAATATATATTTAGAAACTTGTCTCTGGGAGTTTATCTAGAACATGAGATAATTCATCAATTTTAATTAATCTACATCCCTGTGCCAGTGTGATTGCTTTTTAGAAACATATATACATAAAACAGCAGAAGACGGTGTTGGTTTTTACCATGAGCAGCCATCATTTCCTCCACTGTGGCCCAATTTTCAGTTTTCTTGAATTTCCTGGCTTTCTCCTCGTCTTTTTCCTTGACAGCTTCCAGCAATATGGGCATTTGTTCCTGAGAGTGGACAATAATATCAAACTTGTGAGTGTTACTCAGAGAGTATAAACAATATTTATTGTTGAAAGAAACAAGGTCACACAAAAGTAGGTATTTCCCAAATTATAAGAGAATAACATCAGTTACGATTTTCTCAAAAAGTGGAACTTTAAAGTAAAGCTTTGTTGATGTAACGAGGAATAAAAATACCTCCAGCAATGCCAGAATATATTAATTAGGGTGTGCCTGAAAAATATTTGATGTAGGTTTGTTTGTTTGCTTGATTGTAGTAGTCAGTAGTCTGACTCGCTAATGACTGAACAAGGCCTCAGGCTAACTTTTAAGTAGAATTTATAACTGAAATAAATTCATATAAATCGATTAAATTAATTTAGGGTTTCTCTTTCACTTTGAGGATAAGCCAAGTAACAACTTACCACAAATATCACATTTATGTTTGTTTAACTTTTCATACAGCAGCAAAATAATACATTTTTGACTGCACTGATATGGATGTTTGTCATACCTTGAGAGGTAGCATATCAGATGTTGATAGGAAGACCAGGAGATGAAAGTCTGACATGGCTGCAAGAAAACGATCAGGGGGTATCTGCTGCATGTACTGTATCAATGCGTTAAAATCCTGCAAACATACATTACTCAATTTACATGTTTGCACATTGCTTGCTTACTTGATGGGGTTAATCATCATACATGTTGCTTTAAGGTTATGTGATGTTGTGCCAAAACAACTGGTTAAAGAAACCAGGTTTTGATGCAGTTGGCAGCACACAAAGACAAGATAGGACAATTGCATGACAAAAAACAAAACAAAGACCAAACATCTTCCTGTTGCCCGTTATATTCAAGAGCAACAATGCAGTATGAAGCTCACTCCATAGTACCTGTGTACTCAACAGTAATAGACACCAGCATTGCTGTGCTCCAAACTGCCCTCTGCCACAGAGACAAATTACAAAATTCAAACATATTGGAAACACCATAAAGGATAGCTGTTTACATCAATCAATCAACCAGCCAATCAATCAATCCAATCAATCAATCAAATTTAAAGGGCCAACCAAGGCTGCAGATTGGCTGGGTATTGTACTTTAGGTCAGAGAGCATCTGGGTAGACCAAGTTCCTGCCAACTAGACGTATCAGATTGGAGAAATATATGCACTGTGGCACTTAAGACGTTAACTGTGAATTGATCTACATGATTAGTAAAGGCTACCAAAATACCTGTATCTGTCCTACTTCTGTCCTGTTTTCAACAGGGAATGGTTTTACACTATCACAGACAGGGAAGGTAAACTGTGGTACCACAGGGAAAGCTGCTGGTAGATCCACCAACAGGTACTCTACAGGCAATGGTCGACCTAACTGTGTCACTTCATTCCCATAACTATCCTTCTCCTGTGGAAAACAATACAAAGAATCATGATGATCAAAAATTATCTTGTGCACTTGTTACTATGCAGGCCTGTGCTATTTGGGAGAACAAACACAATGGTCTTCCCATGGTTATGCAAACTTATTTTAAGAGGACCGATTTATAGGTTTCCAAATTGTTTGCAGTGTTAATCTAAATTTGAATTTGGAT
>JAQQZZ010140697.1:0-13163 GCA_030265115.1 Mopalia vespertina | reverse complement strand
CACTCTTATCGTTTCTACTAGTCGAACGATTTTTATCACAACCCGTGAATGTACTGGACACTCTTATCGTTTCTACTCGTCGAACGATTTTTATCACATCCCGTGAATGTACCGGGCACTCTTATCGTTTCTACTAGTCGAACGATTTTTATCACAACCCGTGAATGTACTGGACACTCTTATCGTTTCTACTCGTCGAACGATTTTTATCACATCCCGTGAATGTACCGGGCACTCTTATCGTTTCTACTAGTCGAACGATTTTTATCACAACCCGTGAATGTACTGGACACTCTTATCGTTTCTACTAGTCGAACGATTTTTATCACAACCCGTGAATGTACCGGACACTCTTATCGTTTCTACTAGTCGAACGATTTTAAACACATCCCGTGAATGTACTGGACACTTATTGAAGCCTAAGGGTCACATGCCTGGATAAGAATATCTGGGGAATGTTTTCTTTGTCACGTGCTTATAGTCATCCACACGGGAATCCTTCGTGTTTCCTCATAAAAAGTAATCTGTTCTTTCGTGTCGTATTACCATTGTTCCATTTTGTCTTAATATTAAAACTTGTGAAAAAAAACCTTTGCCACCTGCGATCTCTTGTCATTTATGGAAATTTGTTAAATACATTTGTCAACAACGCATCTGCTGCCCCTGTTTATAGGTCAAGATACATGTTTTAATTTGTGTAAAGAGTATTAAAAGTATGCAGTATTTTGGTAAACGTGTCCGGTTTCTAAGGGCTGACATATGAAGGCCAATCGACGTACAACATGTCACAGTGCACATTTGTTTTAAAATAAAATAAATGAAATAATTAAATTCATCTGCAGTACTCTGTATTCCGGCCCATCGATGTTCATGTAACCATCATCAGGAATCTGTCAACCAGTACAACGTTGAAGTGTTGAATGAACATTTCATAGAAGTACATGCAAGGAGTCTAATACAAAACTGTTATGCTTTATGCTGTTATAATCCATTTGAGTTAGGATTGGATATAGGGATAGAAGGGGGATATAACGGCACTGACATCTACTGACAAACATGATAAAATACATTACAAATACCTACTATATGCAATACAGGAACTGTCGTGGGTGTGGTTATTGTGGGGTGCATTTGGTAACTCTTTGGAAATACTGAAATAAACCCATGGTTTTAAATAGATATTCAAGTGAAAGATGAAGAACTTAAAAATAAAAATCATTTACTGTGATGCAATGTAGACTTCTTCACTTAAGTTTTGTCTGCACGCTATAAGAGGAATATTTCCAATCTATAACAAGCAGTGAATAAAGTTCGATTGCATTTTTGGTAATTAGTTCGTTTTTGCAGAAAATCTCCCTTGTAGTCATTGAATGATTTTCTCACCAACTCCTTTATCTCTTTATAAAGAGATATCACAAAACACTTGTAGCAAATTCAAATAGTTCGTAATGGCCCAAAGTGGCTTCCATAGTTGGATAGAAACTGGCATGTAGTTATAATAGTACTTCTCGGCACACTCTAAATGTCCAGTGTCTGCAATCAATAAAGGTGGCTGTTCTCCAAGATCCGCTTAACTTGGGAATAAACTGATAATAATGCATAATGGGCTGGACCATTATATAATAATTAGCTGTAAAGAAAGTCTATCATGTCTCCCATCACTGACTATCTCACATTTGGCATGGCACTTGCAAAGGAGTCTGGTCCAAACATTACACTTGTGTTTCATTTTCTAAACGGTTGAATGTCTAGGGTAGATTCACGTCCCTCATCAATCTGTAAATCGAATAAGTGTTGATTGTTGCCCAGTGTTGATTCTAAATCTCTCTGAGTAAGAGATCTGCCTTTTTCTACGCTTAAAGGTCCACTGTCAATACCAAATACAACATCCATACACGGGCATTGATCCTGTAACGACATCCAAATTAAGCACAGCTGGTATATACAATTCTACCTCGATTTGCTTATGGGTAGAGTATAATTATATTTTCTGTTAATGAAAAACAACTGACCAGCGACTGTTTTGTGAGATAGACAATCAAGGGTATCATGTTACGAAACACCTGATTTTCTACACTAGTGACTATAGGCGTTCACTGGTTTGGAAACCTGCATACTTTTATTAAAGACTCCATTGTGAAGGAATTGTTCTTGCTGGCTCGATGGCTATCCTGATCTGAGAACAATAAATGATGGTTGTTTGGTTGAAGACTGTATCTCTGTTCAACATCGAGAACAGACTCCACCGAGTCACTGTTGGTTTTCGGATGCAATTTGTTTTCTAGAGCCTAATCACATATATCATTACCAAGACTCTAACGATCATGGATACAGCGGTAATAACTAACTAGCAAACCTTTTTTTTGCTAGATGTTTGAGAGTCTACAGTTGACTGTTAGATTGATAATAAATGCTTTATTACAAATCAGTCAAATGTTTTTTTTAAATAGTTCAAAATATAAATGTTTATATTAATAGAATTTTCCCCTCTCAGTCATCACTCAGTAATATATAATTCTTTATCCACGGGACAGACAAAGTCCTCCTGGTCTTTAATCCCGCCAATTAACATTCATTCAAATCATAAGCTCTTGTTTGAAATATTACTCTTTTACGAGGCACAAACGTTTCCGTTTATTGTAAGTGTGTAACGACTCACTGATCGCTCGATATGATATTTTTTAGACCTATTTTTACGAGACGATAGTATAACAATGCAATGTGATTTTAGCGACTTTCCATGTGAATATCAAGTGCAACCAGCTTATGGATCCAGATGATAATACTAAATCAAACAAATGGACAGCTCTTTGGTGATGCCTTACAGCAGTTTTACTCTTTTCATCTGAGATATCCCGCCAAATTCGGAGAAATTTATTTTCCAAACGTGTCGGTCACGTAATAATGGTTTCACCGTAAGTTTTTGGATATTGCTATTATCATTCTCATTGTGCTTAAATATTTATTATTCTTTTCAACCACGACTGCTTTTGTCGATCTGTATTGTATTTAATTGGTGAATAAACATAAAAATAAACCAATACGTTCATATAAAAGGCTTTCCTTTCTTTCCAAACCACACTGAATAATTTAAAGTAGAACCATACCACGAACTCAGATTACTATCATCCACTTTGTTTATTTACACACAACTTTTAAGTAGACAGGAAGCTCTCGACTTCAATGGGGTCACGGGAAACAAAGCTGCTAAACAAAACCACCTAAGTGCAGGATTTCGATAAACTCATCTGGAAACATCAACTGCGTATCGCACACCGAGCACTCCAAGAAATCACTGAAATTATCGATCGGAGTCTTAATAGCGAGTAATACCTTTTGGCACCTTTACATTCATGAAAACCATGACCTTGAAGTTCCATTAACTACGGGTGCTTAAACTCTGGTCATATTATAAAGATCTCAGTGTCTAATGCAGCATAGATTTCTGTCAGAATGATACCATTGGGAATGGATTTTGTGTCTATACTTTGATAAGCCATGGTCAGCCTAGCTGGGACTGGTGTAGTTTAGTGGACATATTTTGGATTGGTTTTGATGTAAGCCATATCTCAGAAAAACGACACGGTATGGATGTTTTGGTTTTATAATTATATCCATTCAATAAACCTTCATCAACGGCTTGTTTGACGATGTTTAAACCGATGAAATATAGTAGCGAAACTTGACTATCGTTTCACGAAGTTATGACTGGTCATCTGTGTAATATTTTTCGTTGGAGTAGCAGCATTTAATATTATTCTTAGAAGTGTAATTTAACGGAAACACATGACTAGTGTTCCATTCCAAATCTTTAACCTTCAAAACTATGGCGATCATTCTCATGTGATGAGGTTCAAGTTTGACATTTATTCAGCATTGGTATACACATTTACGTTATATTTTTCCATTTGGTTGTGTTTATATCACACTGTGTAAATATTGTGTTTAATTTGAATGGAGCCAGTAAATGGAACTAGCTCCCGTTGGTCATCCTTCAAATAAATGAATGAAATAAATATTTCCAATCGAAGAATGACCACGAAGCCGCTAATGGAGTCTCCATAGACAACTCTTCCGCTGCCAGTCTGTAATCTGTCACCCTGTTTAGAAGGTGGAATTATTTTAGTTTAATTCAATCGTGAGCCCTTTTTGGAGACTTTCGTCATTAATTGTAAAATCTCCTGAATGGAGGGATTCGGATTTTCGTGTTTTACAAAATGCTATTTTTACAATGGTTAGAGTGCATCTGATAGGCAAATCTGATACCGCTCTTTGGGACTTGTGCAAATCCACTCAGTAAGATTTTTGTGCACTTTTGTGCACTTATTTACTGACTGTTCCGTAATTTTCTCCTTACTGCCTATTTTGCCTACAAATTAGAAGGACTGTTTAAGTTTGCTCCGGTGAATTATTTAAATGGTATCAATTACACAGTTCTGTTATAATTTGGTTATTCTGGAAAACATCCAAATCACAGTGAAAGGTTTTCTATTTTGAAACATCGTAACATGTTTATGTACCATGACAAAACCACCGATGTCGGGAAGTTGTTTAAGTTTTATTGTTAAAAATCAATTAAACAGAAACGAGCTTATTACGAGAGAACAAGAAACTTTTCGAAATTTGATGAAGATTTTCTCAATTTAAATCCATTAGTATCCATTAGCAGTGACGACAGTTTAACGGTGAAATTTTAGTGCCGAAAATTAGGAAATTAGTGTTCGTTTGTCAGTCTAAAATCTGTGATATTGTACTTTTAACATCACGGGACTCATATTAATTTGCATTGTGACAGAACTGTAATTATTTATTGTTAAATTAAAAATATTTAAAAAAAAAATCGTCTTTAAAATATGTTGCTTGTCAATTTGAAAGAATTTTGACCGTTCATTCTATGCCCTTTACGTTGGCCTCTGAGCTTTTTCCAATAATACAAAACATTTTCTTGTGCTGACGTTTGAAATTAATAGCTATCCGCTTTGTTGTTAAACTCAAAGGTGTACACACAAAAAATATACCCTGTGTCAAGGCCCAAAATATTTCTCGAGGTACGATCATTCGGTTGGGTTTTCTGGCGCTTGATGCTAGTATCCTTTTGCCCCCTTGTGGACAAAAAATTATGTTGTCCGTCCTGTTTTGGGGAGTTTTGGTTATAAAATAGGGGAGATGTGGGGGACTTGAGATATGCAGAGATTATATACTGTGTTTGCTGCAAAGTTGGTTAATTCTGATCATTTGTCAACCTGTGCATACACAGTCAGTTTTGTAGGAATTAGAATGTGAATGTGGATCAGCACCAACACGTAGATCACTCGACTAGATGGATCGAAAATATTTGTTAAATTACATACGATCGATGTTTTATTTGTAACTTCAGAATGCAAATGGTAGCCAATAGATGGTTGTACACACTCTGGTTAATATCAGTGTGTTCTGAATGAGACCCTACTGTCTGCTTGTCACACCCTTTCAACAAAGCTAAACGCTTCGCTATGGAAGCCGGTTAGGGCCATTCTGATAAAACGATGCTCGAAGTTGCGAAGCACTTGTTTTGTATAGTTACTCTTTACAGTTGGAGCACACTGTCAGATAAGTGAACGCCACTGAACGAGAGTTAAACACCAATCCATCAATTAGTTAAATTTTACAGAACATCTGCCTTCGTCAATGTAAAGCTTTTATAGCTGGACGTTCTAATCCGACCCAGAATTACCCAGATAATACAAATTTAAGTAACGATTGCCTTTGTCCGAACTCAAATGTCTGGAATTGACGAAGCTTGGACCACGGTCTAAGCTAAACAAGTTGGCGGGGAGTTGAATGTCCTCGTCCATATCAAGTCTATGGACGCAATCAAGAAGAGTAGACATCAATTTAGTTGAAGTGAGAAGCTGGCTTAACCTAGTTTAACGAATATATCAGCACTTAATCTGACAAAATAAGACATCAATGACCGGATGCTCAAAGACAAATTTGTAGTCAAAACAGATTTAATCATATGGGGGGAATTAGAGGCCTCGTGAGTGTGTCTAAATTTAAAGTCACGTCAGGGAATCCAGAATAAAGTTTTATAGTGTTAAGACATTTTTTGTTTAACCTTTTCTTTGTGGTGGATCGTCTTTGGGTCTCCTGGGCTCAGCTGAGTTTGTTGTGCAGAGAGAAAACATAACCCAAACTTAGGAAATTGTAAGTTAATCAGATATCGACTGAGAAATGCACCTCATTAGGGCTCTAACTCAACAATACAACAACAGAACCGCCAAAAGCACAGCCAAATGATGACATATCAAGTCTAGTTTACACAATGTCACGGTGTTCCACATTCTAAAATTTAATCGATTCTTTTTCCTACGTCGAGGCATGGACTCTAAAATGCACCCGGGACATCTTGTTTTGCACTTTTTTTATTTGCTGATCTGTGGCTAACGTCGTCCCAAATATTGACGGAAATTAATGCGCGATGGCCTGATAGAGTGTACGAGAGTTGTCTTAGTCTCGTCCACTATAGAAACTCTCTCGAGAATACGATTGGCCAACCTAAAGATATAACATACTGCCAATCGATTGCAAACTGTTACTGTGGTCCAAAATAATGGTAAACATGAGCCCCTTCCAGGCAAATATATCGTTCGTTCGGAAAAGTTTGAAAGATCTTGAAACAAACTAAAGGTTTAATCATTAAATGTATCGGCCACCCAAGCAAACAACCAGTCCACATATTGACCATACAATTAACTGATGTGCTTATTGACCATACAATATCAAATGTACCAACCAATGAAGCGATTGTCCACGTGACCCAGTGCACCCCCTGACCATAACTGGTATCACA
This sequence comes from Mopalia vespertina, assembly GCA_030265115.1. Taxonomy (NCBI): domain Eukaryota; kingdom Metazoa; phylum Mollusca; class Polyplacophora; order Chitonida; family Mopaliidae; genus Mopalia; species Mopalia vespertina. Next base: position 6,331 of record JAQQZZ010140697.1, on the reverse strand, counting down.
CTGCATAGAACCTAATACGTTTGGTATTTAACTTGATCAGGCAAGATTGTTAATTAATTGGTTACTGGGAATCGATTGTAAACAAACTCGTATTGAATTACCACAGCATTGCTTTGTATAGTCTCAAATATATCTTATTATGAGAACAGCTACATCTGCAAATCTAGAATTGCTCAAGGGAAGAGAAGACTATGAAAAAACAAGAACAAAAAATTAAGGAAGTATTGGGAAATACTTCGTGGGATTATCTAATATTGCTTGGTAAACAAATCTGAGAATTGCTACATCTGTCTCGTGCTCAGTTCAAATGTATTTATTATACAAACGTGATCTAATTAGAGGGATGTTGGTTTGTTTAAACTCAATGTATCCAGCCATGTGCTAGGTTTCTGATCAACAGTAAGTCTTTCAAATACTATTTCAACTGTTCTAAGTTTCGATTTATTATAAGTAAACAGGGTAGTTAGGAGAAAAAATTCTTATTAAATACAAGTTATTGACAAGATAAAGGTAGACCACGTAACACTAACGTATTTGTTAAATCTGAATTTTTTTTATGAATTGTATACTCAAGGGATCTTAGTAAAAAGGATCGGAATAATTTATACCTTAAACAAAACTTATATTATAAAATCACAACCATAACCCCATACCGAAGGCACTGGTACCGAAGAGTTGTCCGATACATCTAATATCACCTTATACCTAGCCAATGGGGTTGGCCACTAGCTAAAAAGGGAGATAAATCTATCACTCAGATAACTGACAGTGCCCCCTATGTCATTAATAAACCATTCAATTTAATTGCATATTCATACCATGCTTATGTTAGTCCATGGTGTAGGTGGCAATTTCTGTCATATGAGTACATATATACCTCGCCTTTTGACCACTGGCCAACATCATTATATTATATTCTTAGTTTTCGTAGACATAAGTGGCAATTTTGGTTATATAAGTAACATATTTATCTCCCTTTTTGACCACTAGAGCACCCTATTATCCCATTTTCCCCCAATACATCACCAAATATCCCATATATTCTAAAACAATCGACCAAACCAATGTACCTATATTTCATTATAAATGTCTCGGGACGAATAATAAATAAAATACATATATATAACAACGAATAGTTAATTATGGATTCAATGTCTGTATGTCCTCATAAGGTTAATCTGAAGACCACCACAACTATGGAATATAGGTAAAAAAGGTGTTAATTTTAATCTTCCCAAACCAAGAAAATCGAATTCAGTAGTAAATTTGATAATGCGATTCCGCGACAAACACCTGTATTACCAGAAGTCCATTAACCAGAAGTATGAAACGCAGTATTCAGTATAGTGTAGACAGCATTGTTTCCTTCGCCCATGTTATAAGAGATAAGGTGACGTAGAGTGTAAGTTGTGCGCAGTCGGTTCGCAAAATCGTCTGCCTCGCGCCTGTTAGATTTTAGTAGTCTAGATTGTGAAAATTTCGATCGCCTCTTAAAAATAATGTTTCTAGATTTTAAATGTGAGAATTGGCAGCGATTAGCAGTTCAAGCAATCGGGGGACATCACCAAAAATACATTAAATTTCTCTTTCATAATATAATATTTTCTTTGTTTTGTTTTATCATTGTTTTATTACTAAAGTTGAATCCCAAAACTATGCGCATACTGTCAACTGACAAAGGTCGCCAGTCGAATACACAACATAAATGAACAGAGATCTAAGAGATGTCTGATGCACACAAGAGACACGAACAAAAATCTGGTGTGGAACCTGTCGCAAACGACCGTGTGTGTCACTGATATAAAAATACACCTGATACTATAGCTCCGATATCTTGCTCTATTTAACGAAACATTTTCACTTTTAATTTTCCATTCATAGGGTATCCTTAATGATACATTTTAGCGTCATAAAATGTCAGATAGTTTATGGTGCTAATCAATTATCTGGCATTGCATTAATAAAATTAAAAACTTCTAGGGAGAAACCACCTGAGACTTGCTGTTTCATGAAACAAACAGTCGTTAAAAAAGACAGAGGCCCTACTTGCCCATATCAACTATCAACAAGAATGTGACACCTGGTGTTCTGTTCAATTTGATCAAGACAAAATTGTTTAAATACTCGTAACAATCAAAGAATAATTTTTAAAAGCTGGTCTAACTTGTTGGTTTATTGCATATTTGTTTGTACTCTTATTTTTGTGTTGATTTTCTAGTGGGTTGAAGCGTTTGGTTACAGTCAGTCTCAATGGGGACAAAGCTGGCACTATTTTCCCGACGAGTACAACCATGGGAGCTTTATACTTTTTCAGTGTGTGTTGGTTTTTGTTTCTGTTTTTAAACGTTCATGTCTCACTCATTATGTGGGTTTGTCAACTTGCCTTTCCCCCTGTAGCCCACATTGAATGTTTAAAAAGACACCAAAAGAAACCTTAAACGCCGCATATTATCAACTGGAAAGAAATAATGGTTCGTGGAAATATCACTGACAATTATATCTCTCCAGTAGATTGTATCCGCCATTTTAAACAAAATATATAACAGATCAAAACATTTTCTGGTTGTGTTAGAGTAGCAACTATTACGCGGTGAAGTGACCTTGTTGACAAAGTTTGATCGAACTGTATTTATTGATCTAAAAGACTTTGGACTCGTTGACCTAGTTCAATTTTTTACAAACGCTTAGCCCCAACTGTTGCTCAGATAAAAAAATATCTAAATATTAATTAAAGAAGCGGCTTGTTTGCCATAAAGGAGGGGAAATGAATCGACATTGAGGTCATTTTGTAGTACTCAAGAACACCTGTTGGGTCCTTTACTTTTTCGCTTTTTGTTAATGAAAAGCTTCTGCTTCTGCTTTTACTTAATGTAATTGATTTGTACGCTCCATCTTATATATCCTTCTTCCATCCATCGCACACAAGATTTAGAATGAACAATATATGCTTCTTGTCAATATAACGTCATGGCGTCAGAATGCCATTTCCTAAAAACAAATACTTATGATAAAAATACTTAAAACGTAATAATGAACTCTTTGGACAGGAAAGAAAACCGGCTTAGTGTATTCCGTAATTGCATTATTCTTGAAGTGCCCATGTGAACTATAACTGGGGTATATTGGGAATAAACTTATATGCCAGTGTAGCGAAAAATGCTAGAAAAGCAACAGATTTCACTCTTTTGTCACGAGGTAAGTCCCAACCTGTTAATTCAATCCGCGGAGTCCGATCTTACCCCTCCTCCTCCATTAAATTATTTATTACTAGACTTGAACCGGAAACCTGCAATGAGGATATTGCCAAGTACGTAAAACTAAAGAGTAAAGAGTAGCGTAGAAGTTGCATGGGCACGACTACAAACACTATGTGACACTATGCCTCTTTGAATCAAAGACAAACATTACGTTTCTCAATATCTGACGGAGCCCTCTGTCGCTGAATATGACCAGGACCGTGGACCTTCGAACCGGGACAATAGAGAGTGATAAGACGATGTGATAATATACTAGTGATTATGAATATCATTACATAAATACGGAATTACGTGTTACATCGTATAACCGCATGTTTCTGGAGGACTCTATTAACCAAATAAGATACATTTGCGACTCTTGTGATATTTGTGTGATACAGGAAACATGGCTTGACAACTATCATCCCCAATTGTTGAATTTCATTCACAGTGATTTCTAAAGTAGAGGAATATCTCAGGTTAATGATGCCATGCTACTTTGTGTGTATATGCCGACTAACTGTGCTGACAATGTGGACTCTTGTCATTTATGACTTCCTTGGACAACTACGGGCTATACCTGAAGAATCTAGTGAATTTCACATCAGCAAATGCAAATTTCCTTACATTTAAAACAAATAATTTTTGTTGTAGAGCAACGACATTAAATTATCTTACACTGGGAAACGCACTCGGATATTTGTCTTGCAGGGCCGTACAGATATTGTTTCATTAAGTCAATATCCCTTTATCCGTGATATTACCTTATTATAACACCGTGAAGGTGATTTATATTATTTGCTTGTATTATGTTTCATTGGGAAATTAAACTGACTTTATGTCTAGACTTTACACTTCAGTCAAACGATCTTATACAATAATAATCACGCATAAAACGCAAATCAAAGTTCACAAACAATTCTAATGATTTTAACAAAAACAATAATATAAGTAACACATATTTTTATTTGAAGATAAAGTATAACACGAAAGAAGCCGATCTTGGTAAATACATATGTATGACAATGCTAACTATGTACAAATCCATGCGCGCTGAGTTGCCCTTTCTATACTACTGACATATGTGGCACTGCCAGTTATATTAATTAAAGATTTATCTCCCTTTTTAGCTCCTGGCCAACCCAATTGACATTGATTGCCTTTTGGAAAAGAACTCTTCATATGCAAATTAAATTGAATGATGGACACTTTCTATTAGCAAATCGTGCTTTTGACTGGAAATCACATTTAAATGTTATATTTTACTACTTTCAATGTAATTTCCTGAATATAATCAGCTAAAGAGTAAGCCACAGATGTTATATTATCTGATACCAGATAACCTTTATAATGGGATGGTGGTAGATAGTTTGTTTTGAGATGTCAGATTATCTGACCAAGAAACCAATGATAGATGAACCCAAAGCGTCATAAAGACGTCAGCAGTTATTTCCATGAGCTTATCCCTTATACAATCTATATATCTTAAGTGCAGATTTTAACAAAAGAAAATTATTGAATTCCAACGTTCGTTGCTGTTTTCATAATAGACGTCAAAGTAACCGGATTACAAATGTTTATAAATGATAAAATGATATTAATAATAGTAATGATAATGATGATGACAATAATAATAATCAAAACAATAATAATAATAAATATAGAAATAATAATGATTATAATAATAATTAAAGCTGCAAGCAGCGATTAACGGGGTTCCAGGTTCGGGTTATGTTGCCATTTTAAGAAAATTGTTAAATTGTACTATGGTGGTGTAACACCCGCTTGGGTAATAGGCCTACTGTACTAGTACCTGTGGCCAGGTGTTAGAAAAAACATGGTATATTATAGTAAAATATAATAGCTACGGTCTATTTTTTGTTTCACCTTCCACCATCATGGTGGTGGGTTAGCAGCTACATTCTCACTAAACCGAAGCCATCTTCTCGCTACAACGATTCAATAGAGCCAATGTAGTACAACTGGTTCGCAGAAGACACGAGTCAGACGATTTCTTATATTCCTATTAGTGTAGAGCTAAGACTACCCACAATTAACTGAGGCCGACAGACGGACTCAAACCCGAGAGCGACACAGCGTACGTGTGTAGCCATCGGCAAAAAATGATTAAATTGTACAACAGTGTAACATCCGTTTCGGTTATACTGTACTGGTACCTGTACCCTGGTGTTAGAAAATACATGGAATATTTTAGTAAGATATCATAGCTACGTTCTATTTTTTTAGCCATCTTCTACCGTCACGATAATGCGCTACCAATTTAATTAAAATTAGATCTCAAAAACGCTCCCGTGTTTTGTTTGTCGCTATATTGAGATCTAACGCAATCACTCTACTTATACTGTTCAATTAGGTCAAGCCTACTGGGGTTCATGAACGGTCACAGATTTAGTTGTCCAATAAAAACACAGATAACACGGGGCCATGGTAAACACCAAATTCAGCCAAAACAAGCAGTAGTTGTCCGATTTTCTTCTGTGTCGATGCTGTAAGTCGCATGTAAACAGGTGAAAATGTTCATTCCACTCAAAGTTTATTATTCGAATAGTGTTTATTGATTGTGCGTGCATGTATCCGTTGGTCATGTAAAAATACGCAATCGGTGTACTTAGGCTCGTCGCCGGAAATCTTCGGCTTTTACAAACCAAAATTGACAAGCAGCTCTGTGATTGGTCAATTTAAGAAACCAATCGACATTGTCTTATCACTTTCTATTATCCCGGTTCGAAGGTCCACGGTCCTGGTCATATTCAGCGACAGAGGACTCCGTCAGATATTGAAAAACGTAATGTTTGTCTTTGATTCAAAGAGGCATAGTGTTTACTCTTTAGTTTTACGTACTTGGCAATATCCTCATTGCCGGTTTTGGGTTCAAACCTAGTTATAAACAATTTAATGGAGGAGGGAGGGGTAAGATCTGACTCCGCGGATTGAATTAACAGGGTTTGGGCTTACCTCGTGACATAAGAGTGAAATCTGTTGCTTTTCAAGCACTTTTCGCAACACTGGCATATAAGTTTATTCCCAATATACCCCAGTTATAGTCCACATGGGCACTTCAAGTATAATGCAAT
>JAQQZZ010140675.1:0-13164 GCA_030265115.1 Mopalia vespertina | reverse complement strand
CTACTGAGCACAACCATGAACGTTTCGAGCCTAAGGACGGTATGTTTTATGTGATGTCATGCTGTCTTTAACTACATGTAGCACTGGATAAAGATTGATTGATTGATTGGTGTTTTACGCCGTGTTTCAGGGTATTTCACTTATATGACGGCGGCGTATTCCAACAATAATTGACACTAGCACAACCAAGATGTAAAGCGTTTCCATAATGTTGGAACGGTAATTTTCCTCCAGTGCTAAGTGATGACAGCATTGCTACTCTTCAAACAAACTGCCCTTAGCCAGGGGGCCTGGATAAAGATGCAACTCTATAAACACTTTATGATTGAAATATACTTGTTAAACATAAATCAATCAATCAACAAATCAAAGCTTCGAATAATTTTCATCACCAGTTTGATACCGCTACGAGCAGCGCTAAATTTTTTTTTATGTATTTTAAAAAGATATTCTGTGATTGTATCCTCCTGGTGAATTGCCCTTTTAATGTGTTTGTCTTTTACAAAGAGTTTCTGTGGTCTGTGTTAACCCAGATTCAAGCCTGTGATTTAACCCAGATTCATTTTAAGAGCCGGCTGTACAAGAAACACTCAAAGCTCTGTAAATATATCAGTAGCCATGTGCCCTTAGTTTTGTTTAACATTTCTTCTTTTTTATTGCATAACGGCATAGTGCCTTAACCCCCACCCCCTAAAGCCGTAACTAGAGTTCAGATTTCTTAAGTATCTTTTTACGTAATCTGTCTGGATTCCCACGCCATCGCTATATTCAACATTAATGTCTAAATCCATTAGACAGAAGATGCTTCTGTTTTGGGATCCATTACGCTGTGCTATCTTCTCCACAGACTCCACATGTGCTTTCTGAGATAGAAATATGAGCTTGACGATTTCCATGTGTTCTTACACGAATGTTATTTATCATAGAGGCAATAAATCCTCAACTCCATTTTAATCCATCCACTGTGTTTATCGTAAGGAACCATTTTAACGAACACATTTATCGAAATTGTTTTGTAACCATCGGTTCCTGCTAATCTGCAACACAAACTGATGTACGCGATGAAAGTTGAAATCCAATGACACAAAAACAATATTGTAGATTAGGCTTCGCCGTTTAACTTTATTGTAAGAGTGTGGAAATGGCTTATATTTGACATTGGCGTACAACTACTGATCGGAACCAAAAAATGAATCTAGAAAGCGATCACCTTTATAACTACTGTGTTTTCAATGGGTAATGCTTGTGTTTATGCTATGGTGACAGTACATGGGCCTTGACAACCAAAGTCTCCACGGTAGATAGAATGATTTATTCTCTACTTTAGAATCATGTGTTTGATGTTAAATAATCTTGAACAAAACCTAACAAGTTTCCGGACCCCGTTACAGGAGGTTAAAGATCTGTCTAATTGTGTAAACGATGTTATGAGAATGATCGATACCTTCTTAAAACTAATATTTTCCGACATCCCGACAAACATAAATTATAGCTGTTCTAAGTAATTATGTGTTGAAGCTCATTTAGAGTCCCAAAAGTGTAGATCTATTCTTTTAAAGGTTAACGTGACTGTATATATACACGGCGCATGTGGAAACGCTTGCAGATCAGTTTTCACGGACAGACATATAGTCGCGTGTCTCTTCAATGTGGGTTTTACATCTAACTGTGATGGGGGAAAAATCCATGGGATCTAAAGCCCTTGTTACATCTGGTCACAATGATATACATAACCTTTAAAACTGACAAAAAATGAAAGAGCAATTGATCACATGATGCGTTCCGGTTAAAAATTAGCCTGGATGTAGCTCGAACACTTCAACATTAAGTTCGCGAGAGAATACAGCTCACGGAATAATATTATTGTGGGCAGGGATCACTTACTCTACTGATGAACTCCTTGGTTGGTTGATTTAGAGATACAAAACAGGCCATTTGTCGTTTAACTGGACATTAAATAAGAGTTTAATGAAGACTGTTGTCGGAATCCACCAGAAACACCTGTACCGTTATTAGTACGGCCAATAGGACTAAGACCACGAACAGATTTAAGTCAATTCGGTCGTTGGAGGGTTTTTGACCAAATTTTATAGTCTCTAAGTTAATCTCGACTAGGACTCGATTAGTGTGGAACGCCATGAAAAGGGGCCTTTTAATTATGTGATGGCGTTTTACACTCCACTTGTACATATAGCTAAAGTGATGTGCTCTCATATAAAGGCATCATGACTATGTTGTGTCCGCATTGCCGTAAACAACTATTGTATAGTAACGTACAGTATCTGTGTGCACATGGAATTAGTACATATAGTTCAATATGTGTACTAAAACAGATTCTTGATGGATTTAAACACTCGCGTCTTTTCTATTAAGATATGTTTGATTAGTTATCTGTTAGCTTAAGTCTATATTTGTTTGCCTTATCCGTTAAGTGACAATTCGTCCTTTCTACTTAAATTAACACTGGATTCCCAGTATTGGGATAGAACCGATGAAGAGGATTGCGGCTAAGGACTGAAGATACGGCCAATAGGTTTAAACGAGATGTGGCCAAGTCAAAACGTTCTTGATCTGCTCATTCATTAAAATGAAGAAGGTTTTCACGAGACAGATGTAGTAGATTCCGTAAACTATACTAAAGTCAATATGGCAAACTAAATACTTCTGTTGATTGTATATACAATTCAACGAGATACGTACTTGCGTCTTACTGAATACACGTGCTGTAAATCTCGTTGTTGATGTGTCGATCTTTCCGTACACAATGTTCTGAATGCAACAGCCTATGTCACTTGTGTAAAATAGTAACCTCTGCGGGTTGAACTGACATCATTTTTTTACAGTGTAATCTGGAACAACTCAAGACATGACATTTACGTCAGACGTTTCTTTTTATAACAGTCTACATCGTGGTAATACATTGCTACGACAGCTGGAATGTGAGCACTATTGTCTAACATTGGGTGGGACCGTATCATATGTCACCTTTACTTATAGTCTGTTTATACTACCACTAATATTTGTGTCGCAATTTTCTTAAAATAGTTCCATTCCCTCCGTCTCATATGTGATCCAGTGCCATATCTGCCTGTTGCTTTTTGTATGATCCCAAAACCATGAGGATTCTTATGTTGAATGTGTTAAATATTTTTGCAATGGTCAATATGTATAAATATACTGTGCTAGTTTCGTAGGCCATTCAAACCAGATCATTGACATTTGGTCGGATAAGCACAACTTTAATCCGTCTCACAATATATAGACCATTTCGTCGTGTGTATGGTTCTCTATCTATTTGTAAAACAATACTATATTTATTTACCGAGTTCAAATCCCAGTGGAGGAAACAAATTTTCTTTCTCTACAATATAAATAAATACCTGTAGTGATCACGTTTTACTTTGCTACAATCGATTAAGAAAATATCATTATTGGACAGAGAAGCATCAGTTAAATTTATTTAATAAAGGACCATCTATATTTACTAGCAGTTCTTGATAATACATGATAAGAAGAACTAGCCTGAAGTTATAAAAATTGATTGCTCTTGGTAACCACTTCGATCACAAACATTTGTAATCCAGAGATTATTCAAAATAAATACTGGTTGATTTGTGAGTTGAAATACCGATGTTGATTCCTAACGGACTAACTCTGTGTGTAGATTTATCCTTGTCCGTTTCCGCGAATACAACGATATCAGTGTGGGCACACATACAGGTGTGTGAGAGAGGTGAATATCGATTCTGGGAGGTAAGAATGCTTCAGAATAATCCAATAATGGTACTATATTGTGTCAGCTGATCTGGACAAGTGTTAATCTGATAGTATAAATTCCCTGGCATTAGGGACATTCCTGTGTCGCCATTGGAATGTACATTCAATCCATTGTTACTCAGTCAGTCCGTCATTCAGTAGTTGTCTTCTCATAATCTGTAGTTATCTAACCATTATCTCTTGTAAACTGATGTGTAGTTATCTAATCATTATCTCTTGTAAACTGATGTGTAGTTATCTAATCATTACCTCTTGTAAACTGATGTGTAGTTATCTAATCATTATCTCTTGTAAACTGATCTGTAGTTATCTAATCATTATCTCTTGTAAACTGATGTGTAGTTATTTAATCATTATCTCTTGTAAACTGATGTGTAGTTATCTAATCATTATCTCTTGTAAACTAATCTGCAGTTATCCAATCATTATCTCTTGTAAACTCATGTGTGTTTTATATGAACACATTAAAACAATCTTATTAGGTTCTTAGTTTTTAACATTCAGGCAAAAATCAATTCAAAAGGATGCCCTGTGTCACCTGTATGTATGTTCGTGTGTATCCATTGCTTTTTATAGCAGAGTTTACCTATATCTTTCACAAGTATTTTTGATTCCTTAATCAGTAGCAAGTTGAAATTGTAATAAAACACTCTGCTTATCTTCCATGTCTAAATGGTGAAAAAGTTAAAAAAAATTTTAAACATATATTTAGTTTAAATACCACCAATTCTGTATGTATTTTGGTAAATGTAAAATTATTTTTTAAAATAATATTCAAACGGTCTTTATATTGATTGGAACAGGACCGTGCCACTTTTCTCATGGCAGGAATCCAACAACACAAAATCATTTGTGATCATTAAAATTCCGTGAGCGAAACGACCTACTGAAATGTACTACCATTGAAAAGTAGCGGTACGCGTATAAATCGTATGAGTGCGTTATCTCATGAATAGGCGATGTTCACGGCGATTTTCTTACCAACACCTGTTTCCACTGACAATAAGCCGATGTCTGGTGGAGTGATTTTTACTAATGACACTTTGTTCAAGTGGCCAGATCAATTTCCTTATATTCTGATTGAAATAAAGGACCACATGCGTTAATGAAGAACCACAGAATCGTTCAAATAAGGGTAAATGCTAACGAAGATATCGATTTAAAATGAACAGTTGATTTTATGTCGTGAATGAGAGACTTTACTAATTTGGTGATTACCAGACGACCTTGACCTTTAACACAATTGAAGACCGTTGCAGTACGACCATATTTCTAACATGTTTCAGCAGCGCACTCATCAAGAAGGGAAAATATGATTCTTGGCAAGTAGCATTTTAAAGATGGTAGACAAAATAAACACAAATTATTCCATTTTACAAGTTAACTATAAATAGTAAAGGGTAAGTGTGACGTTCTCATTCTTCTATACGATTTTGTTTAAACGTTCAACATGTAAGTTGTCTGGAAATGGTAAGAATGACAAGAAAACTAACCATTGGTACAATCCATATTTCCAACGAGTCCAGCCATCCATTGTAAAACAACAACGTTTTGAAGTATTTTGACATACATTTGATGAAGCAGTTAACAGATGTATTAAAAATTTAATTTCCAGTGACTAAAATAGTAGAAAACATTCAACACTATAAAATCATAACAAAAAAATAGGAAAAAAAACCCTCCAAAAAATTAACCTTCTTAACTTAGTTCTTTGTGGGTTATGTACTGACTTCGCAACGAGTGCGCAGACGAATATTGTTAACAGTTTGATTGTTTCAACGATAATAGCTCTGATGCGACTGCTCCGATACCAATCCCTTCGAAGACAACTACAATGACGTCAGATGCCCTAACGTCAATCCGTACGTTAACTTCTATTCAGAGCAGTTTTATCTTGAGTAAATAGAAACATCTAGGATAATGTTCCGGACATTGGAATAATTACCGTCTAACTCTTAGCAACTGTATTCAGAGCACGTGTCGCTGGGACTGTTGTCTTCAGAGCAGTTGACGTCGGGCGTAGCGCAAATTGTGACCAGAGCAGAGGTCCGAGGGATTGTTGTAAAACAAATCGTCTTCGGAGTAGCTGTCGTTTAAGACGTTCTCAAGAAGCAACGGTCTCGCTTCCCAGCAGTCTTGGAGGCAAACAAGACTAGAAACGTTTCTAATAAAGTCTTAGTCACTCAGCTGGTATATAGGCCGTGATTAAACATGACATGAGTTTTTTGTGGGTCTTTTTCTGTACCAAATAATATGTGCTTGACACACGATATATATTCCTTCTGGTAATGAAATGAGAGGCTTAATTTCCACTCAAATAAATAACACACAGTGGAAGTTTCGTAGAAGTAAACGTGTGTAGTTTCATATTGTAGACGTTAACCACTGTATGCCAGCTCTAGAATATTGGATGATACGTCCACACAACAGTATGGAGTGAGGAGCTGGTGTTTTGTTTATTCCGGGGATAAACTGAACCTGTGACTGGCACACAGAAACATACAAATGGTTTATTAATAGGTTGGTGACTGACCTGACGATTGGTTGGACATATCAACAGATCACCAGCATGGGGAACTCAGCACCACACACAGTCAGCGACTCATGAGACCCATGGATAGGGCTTATATGACAGTATAACCATCACGCCTAGGCTCTGCAGTATTTGTGGCTGAAATGTAGACGCTGTTCACAGACGCTCTGACGTGTTGCTGGACAGTGGTCAGTTATCTCTTTGTTTTATGTTTAAAGTCGTACTCGGGTAAATTTAATCAAATATTTCAAAAGGTTTTGCTGACGTAGTCAAATTGACGTTTGAGAAAAATCCATCTTACTCTCGAAAATGGTTTGAATTTTACTTTTTAAATCTGCTTCCCAAGCTTGTTAACCTTCTATTCACTGTCATCGTTATCTATAATGCACAGTTGGACGTGTTGTTTTAATTGATAAAGTTATATAAAAAATAAACGAAACTTCACATTCTCTCAATTGTCAGACATCTCCAAAAAACTTTACAATGCAAAGACATTTCTAATTAGTAATGCATATTTACTTTTATCGAAGACACAGTAAGGATTCCGTATATCAAATTGTTTTTTCGCAGAGTGAAAATCGATAAAGACAATATTCAGGTTAATTATAAATAAATCAAGAGAATTGATAATAAACAGGTTCGAAACAAATCAATGAACGACATGATTTCACGTGATCAGATCTTAGACGTGCTCATACTAATTTACAGATCATTTACTTAATTAAAATAAACCTTATTTTTCATCAGGCTCGTTGACATGTAGATAGATACATATGTACAAATAAGCCTACATAAATAACCATCACCTTGAGTGACACGAACCGAAACCGAAAATATTGGAACACGAATTTTTAAACAAATCACTTCGATTTCCCTATATGGAGCTAAAATGCCTAGTTATCAAATCAGTTGTGAGACTTTTCGATAGGAAACCAGTTAACCGAATTTTCTATCATAAACCAATCATCCAAAGAGAGATAGGGAGCCCAATAGTCAGAATTGGCAGCAATAAAACAATTGTCCAATTTTATGATTGAAATCCGTTGTCCGAATTATCCATTGGAGACCAGTTGTCCGAATTATCAATTAAAGACCAGTTGTCCGAATTATCAATTAGAGACCAGCTGTCCGAATTATCAATTGAAGGCCAGTTGTCCGAATTATCAATTAGAGACCAGTTGTCCGAATTACCAATTAGAGACCAGTTGTCCTGACAACTATATACCTGACAACTATATATATGTACAATCTAGTACGTGTAACAGCGAAGACAGTGACGTTCAACAACATGACCGGATATTTGATCAAATACCCATTGGGCACTCTACTATAAAACTTACGGAATCTTAGTTACGGTAACAGGAAGATAAGGATTGAAACCTCGGTCTCTGGACAATGATGATAATCGATATTCTCCTAAGCAGTCTTCCAAAGTGGATAGCATTTTGTACCATGAAACATCGAGTCGAGGTTATTTGAAAAATGTAACCAAACTTCTGAAACCAAAATAAATGCAAGTAATTTGAAAGATATTTGATAGTTCTTGTGTGGTTTCTAATCGCCGAATTTTTTCTCCACCAATCACGTGTGTCCGCCTAGTTATCCATTTATTGTATAGCACTCTGCTGTTAAGAATAAAGAACATTCCAAAGGCAGCCTTGTTACCTTACTTAGTTCCAAGAGTATTATTAAGTACTAGGCCTATATATAATACGTTTTATTGGTGTTTTAATTTAGTTAGTGCAGCCGTGGGATTTGATCTTTTTAACCTATTTATGAACAATAAATCTCTCTTGAGTCACTTCCTGCTGTCTGAGTAATATACAATAGCAGTAATAAATATCAATCGATCGATACTCGCATTTATGACATCAACAGCTGAATATAAGCAGATGATATATATTTCGAAACATTAATCTAGTTGGTGGTGCTTTCGAATCAAACTAATTGTTTAAGCCTGAAAGCAAACTGACTGACCTGGTCTTATCTTTGTTTAATTATATCATCCTATACAGGAAGATCAATCACCAACTATTGCGAAGGCGTTACTAATTAAGCAGCCTAACGAATGGCACACACACCTCGGGTTACGTTCCGGATATAGCCTATAAAAAGTTGGATTGAGCCTCTTCGGTCATACAGAATAAATCATTTATTTAGTTCACGATTATTAAAAGCAATCATCTTGTGAACTATCGCATCATAAATCAATCAAAGTGTTTATTGCAGTTCGTTAATACATACGTGGACAAAATACCCCTAATTGTTTATGAATATAGATCTGGTTACTTTGGTTTACTGATTCTTTTCAATTCGTAGGCCGGAAATATCCGGATTAATCTGTTGCAAAATACACACGTCAAATTATTTATCGTCAAGTAGTTTAACTGTTTTCCTTCAAAACACTTCATGGATGGTGAAATCCCAAAGGTAAGCAATACCTGTAATTTGGACTCATTGGGAATAACCAAGAAACTAACCTGTACAAGTTTTCGTGACGACACTTGTAATAAGCTGATACTCGTGTCATCTCATGAATAATAAACATGTATTGTCAGAGATGATTATGTGATCAACACTCTCGATCTTTAGGGATATACAAAGCATTTGCCATTTGGGTAGGGGATCGTGCTATTGGTATTAAGGCGCATGGGCAAGGTACGAATTGTAGTAATGACTTTTGGGGCATTCTCTCGATTTGCCGCATTGATATGTCGTAGGTCATTTTCCCCTTTTTGTGTAAACCAATGAACACGCCGCAAATATACGAGGAAACCCCCTAAATTCGTTACCACAAATATAGCACCGTGTGAATGGATCTTTAGAACGCCTTATCATCTTGGCAACAATCTAATGACACTGTTTTACACGGTCAAGGTCACGATCACTGTATTAATGAAGGTTTACAGAACCACATGTTTTTCTGAACAGCCTCAGGAGCGACATCAGAATTTTGCACAACGTCTAAAAATGTAAAGAACCAAATCGGACCATGCATCTTTAAAACGACCAGTCTTCTGGGTGTTAGCCGGTTTATTATTAAAAGATTCTGTGTGCCACTGCCCAGTCCACGCTGCCTGTGTCGCGAAGGATTTAATGAGCAGCCTCAGGATCGACATCGGAAGAACAACCTCTGGAAATGTAAAGAAGATAATCGATTGACAGTTTACTGCTGATTTGATAACGAAAGTGAGAGCTTGCCAATTACCAGACGACCTTGACCTTTCAGGCAATTGCCCGATGGCTTTTTTCTTTGTAACATTTATCCGTCACCAAGCTTGCTTATCAAGACTAGATAGAGATTATTATACAAATATGACATATTTGAGAATGAGATCATGATTTGTGAGCTCGATACATCATAAATTGTTGAGAGCAAACAAAGTATGAAATTTTTTTGCAAACACACTGTAAGCTACTTGTTTCGGTATAGTGATCTATGTACTTGTTCAGCAGCTAATGACAGTTTTCTTCAGTGCTTAACACTAGCTTTTTGAAATACAAAGGTACCATTTGAAAACAGTCACATCAACAGGTATAACAATAGTTTGTTAACAAAATTGCAGACATAACATCCGTGTGTAAGATACCATCGAGGCTGATTTATATACAACAACAACAACAACAACACGTGAACCATTTTAGATATGGTACCATGGAGGTAGGCCTATTTACAAATAGCTAACTCAAGTCATGACATCTGCTTTATTACACTGGATTCATTTAACTTTCGTTTACAACATCGCGCGGAAAGCTAACACGTTGACAATTCTCCTGCCCAAGTCCTGTACGACTGCAATCAGCTGCCAAACAAACTAGCCTACTCGCCTGAGAGACAGATAATGCACCGACAGAATTTCAACGATTTACCCAGAAATCAAACAGAAGTCAAGGTGACTTATATGCTCTGTTGGTCACACAAAACCCATTGATTATATCGCTCTCGAGTAGAGCAATAATCGTGTGTACTGTTGCACCATAAATCAATTCAGATTTTTATTAAAGCCAATTACGTACGTGGACAAAATAGCTCTAAAAGTTCTCAAAGATATATATATATATACAATGTATAGACCAATATGTCTATGTATTTGTAATTTACCACGACAACCCAATGTATAGACCAATATGTCTATGTATTTGTAATTTACCACGACAACCAAATGTATAGACCAATATGTCTATGTATTTGTAATTTACCACGACAAACCAAATGTATAGACCAATATGTCTATGTATTTGTAGTTTACCACAAAAACCAAATGTATCGACCAATATGTCTATGTATTTGTAATTTACCACGACAACCCAATGTATAGACCAATATGTCTATGTATTTGTAGCTTACCACGAAAACCCAATGTATCAACCAATATGTCTATATATTTGTTATATACAAAATGACAACTCAATGCTTCGTTTGATGAAGTAAAGGAAAGTCAATCTTGGACCAATAATCTGCAGGTCTATCGATTTTGTGTTGTGTCTTGCTCCACTAGCTTCGACATGCCGGTGGCTCATACCGTGTAGGCAGGTCTGTGTCATGGCGCCTGAGGCATGCAATGGCAAATATGTGGAATGGCGTGACCCAACTCCACTATTAAGGCATGTCGACCACATCATTGCACTATTAAGAACTGTTATCAGAGCACTTTATATTAAAACACAGTGTATTGAGGATATTGCACAATGAGACCTTCGAGAAGTTGGAGAGTTTTGACTTCAAAAGGGACCAGTCATTAGTTATATGCTCTTATACATAATATCATTTTAAAATCACATAACTATCAAATAAATATGAAATTAAAAACAAATTTTAATTCTACACGATGTGCATTTTTATGTCAGTTATGTTTTTTTTATCACTCGGAGAGAGGGGGGGATACTACATTCGAAGCGAAATCGTCATTTATGTTTGGGTTTTTTTATAAATCATGGAGTGGGGTACATACTACATACGAAGCGAAGTCAGTTAGACAGAATACCACTCCATCATTGCGTAAATAATTCTATTAAGTTACACACTCTGCGCCCACCCATTCACAGGACTGA
The DNA here is from genome assembly GCA_030265115.1 of Mopalia vespertina. Taxonomy (NCBI): domain Eukaryota; kingdom Metazoa; phylum Mollusca; class Polyplacophora; order Chitonida; family Mopaliidae; genus Mopalia; species Mopalia vespertina. The sequence continues at coordinate 1,802 of JAQQZZ010140675.1, read as the reverse complement.
CTTCTGAGACGTCCGCGCCTCAACAAATACTATCAACGTATTATAGTAGTAAGGTAACAAGGCTGATTTTTGGAATATGCCATTCTTAACAGCAGAGGGCTATACACTTTTTGGATAACTAGGCGGACACATGTTATTGGTGGAGAAATATATTCGGCGACACAGGAATTATCAAATACTTTCAGATTACTTGCATTTATTTTGGTTTCAGAAGTTTGGTTATATTTCTCAAATTCCCTGCAGGACTCAATGTTTCACGGTAAAAAATGCTATCCACTTTGGAAGACTGCTTGGGATAATATCGATTATCACCATTGTCCAGAGACAGTGGTTTCATTCCTTATCTTCCTGTTACCGTAACTAAGATACCGTTAGTTTTATAGCAGAGTGTCCAGTCATGCTGTTGAACGTCACTGTCGGTCAGCAGCATTTGTCAGGAATACGGTATTGTCAGGAGTAGTTGTCAGGAATACGGTATAGATTGGCTTGATAGGAATGACAATTCGAAAATTGAGCCCTCGTAGAAAATTCTGACAACTGGTCTCTATTTGATAATTCGTACAACTGGTCTCCTTTCGATAATTTTGACAACTAGTCTCCAATTGATAATTCTGACAACTGGTCTCTAATTGATAATTTGGACAACTGGTCTTTAATTGATTATTCGGACAACTGGTCTCCTTTTGATAATTTGGACAACTGGTCTCCTTTTGATAATTTGGACAACAGGTCTCCTTTCGATAATTTGGACAACTGGTCTCCAATTGATAAATTGGACAACTGGTCTCCAATTGATAATTTGGACAAATGGTCTCCAATTGATAATTTGGACAACTGGTCTCCAATTGATAATTTGGACAACTGGTCTCCAATGAATAATTCGGACAACTGGTCTCCAATTGATAATTCGGACAAATGGTCTCCAATGAATAATTCGGACAAATGGTCTCCAATGAATAATTCGGACAACGGATTTCCATCCGAAAAAAGGAAAAGGCCATCGGATAATTGTCTGAAAGGTCAAGGTCGTCTGGTAATTGGCAGGCTCTCACTTTCGTTATCACATCAGCAGTAAACTGCCAATCGATTATTTCGGTACATTTTCAGAACTTGTTCTTCTGATGTCACTCATGTCGCTGAGGCTGTTCATTAACACATGTGATTCTCTAAATCCTCATCGAAACAGTGATCGTGACCTTGACTTTATAACACACTGTCATTAGATTATAGTCAAAATGACGGCATATTGATGAGTTTACACAAAAAATGCCTTACGACCTATCAAAAAGCAACAAGTCGTGACAATCCCCCCAAAGTCGTTACTACAACTCGTACCTTGCCAATACGACAATACCAATACCACGACCCCCTGTTCCTCTAGAGAAGGAGAGTGTTAATCACATAATCATATCTGGCAACACATCGCTATTATTCATGAGATGACACATGTATCAACTTATTACAAGTGTCCTTATTTTTTATTACGAACCATTTGTGCCGGTATAGGTTAGCGTTAGTTAATCCAATTGAATCATATTTACAGGTATTGGTGACTTTTGGGATTTCATACGTTTAAAGACTAACACATAATCATTCATATTATGTTCTGTAAAGTACTTGACGAAATATTATTATCTAGTACAGATGTATCTTCTGGAACAAGTAGTGGTATTTTGTCTACGTACGTATATTAACGAACAGCAATAAACACTTTGAGTGATTTATGGTGCGATAGTGCTCAAGAGGATTGCCTTTAATAATCGTGAATTAGATAAATGATTTATGCTGTATGACCCGGGGTG
>JAQQZZ010140664.1:0-13164 GCA_030265115.1 Mopalia vespertina | reverse complement strand
ATAATTTCTCTGTAAAGGGAGAACGAGAGCGTTTTGTTAAAATTTGGTCTTCATGTCATTTGCTTTTTGAGAGTTAAAACCCAGGGCATTTGGCAGATGCAAGATAATCCTAGAAGTAGGGTTGGTAACCAAAAAGATAAAGCCTCCGGACAAAGGGGTACTTAAGGGTTGACAGTAGGTAGATATGATAATGGGTATAATCTTAATAGGGTACCTTTCAAATTACCTATTCCAAACAGACTTAGAATGTGATGTGAATCTACTGAATTTTAGAGAGCATATAAATGGCAGTCCAATTAGAACTGACTGACTATTCATTTGTAATGTAACAACCTGTTGTTAAAGAACATATGTATTGAACATGTTACTAAATTGTAAAAGATGTAATTGAAAAGAAATAAAAAAATTATTGATTATAAAAAAAAAATCATAGACGGTAAGTAACAAACATGTGAAATTACACAGTTATGTGCACTCTAACTCTGTATCTCTATATAAGGGTACATTGTATGACAGGCTATGAGAGACACAGAACTCTGCATTTAGAGGCTTCAGTGATAGCTTCAGTGATAGCCTGGCAGTGTACAATGAGCTGGTGTCTCGCGTGCTCCGGATGGTTCATTATCAGTTTATTGTCAAAACAAGGAAAATCAATCACTGATGATCGATCGTTGATGAGGTCCATTTAACACAAATGGGTGCGTAATATGAAGAAATTTTCTGCCCGTCTTGCATGAAATAAGTTTACCATGTGCAATCGAGTGACAAAACGTCCTTATCTTTGTATTGGACTGATAAGTACCATCTAAGATTATGTTTCCGGGTGACTGGTAGTCTCGCGTGAACCAGACTCTTCTCGCGTTATCTTCGACCACGGCCAGAGAGTCTGGTAGCATTGCAGGTTAATAATTGCAAAAAACAAATGACCGTCATATGGCCCGGTTATCGTACAGTTGGTATTCTGATAGGTTAATTTAAAAAAATATTTAAAAAACTAAATCGGACCCAAAACCTATGTATTAATTTACAAACAAATTAATTTGGGGTTTATATTTTGAAGTTGAAAAGTATTCTTTAGACTAGGTGCCGGGTATAAAAATTGGTGCTTTAAGCTAAATTTTGCCGAATTGTTTGTGGTATTTCAACTACAAATTCCATTCTTTGTCTTTTTTGTATACATTATCGATATCAGGAAAAGCTTTTTCGTCATGCACTCTTTTTCTTGTCTTTTTTTGATGACAGTGATTGACGCAGTGGCGATTGTGGTTCAATGGTTTTAGATTGATTGATTGATTTGTTGATTGATTGATTGATCGATCGATCAATGACCAATTTGGTAGAAAACTGAACACCGCGTAACAACCACCAGCATCCGAGCGTTGACTTATACGCATCATTTGTATACATTGTCGATACCAATCACGGATAAGCTCTTATAAACACTGACGACTGCTAAATTAGGAATTTTCCCATATCGACCAGTCGTATGACATTGGTCACGTATACAATCCACTTGTGAAACCTTCGAGTACCAGAAACTCTGTTTAAAAGTAGAATCAACAATGTATTTTATGATGACATTTCTGAAATAAGCTACAAGCATAATATTCTAGATTTATTGCCTTTATTGTAAAATGATTGAATTTTCTAATAAGCTCGCATGTGTGGTGAAAATTTTCACTAAAAATTATTTTCCTACAATTAACAAATACTCGGTCCATATAGCTTATTCTGTAGTATGAAGTTCCAAGCATTTTGCTAGCTACAGCGTTTTGACGACCCAAACAGTGTAATCGCCCTGTATCAGTTTTCGATGAGGAGCGCAAAACTTGAATTCAGAACACTTACCGGCTTAATACAGATTTAAGATCACCATGCATCGAATCAATTCTGTATCTTTTTATGAGGTAAACATGCCACTTTTTGTGTAAAACGTGAATCCTACTTGTCCTTCTGTTAAATTTGCAAGTCTACATTCTTGTTGAAACAGAGAAAAATGGCGAATGGCAACAGATACTTCAACCGCATTTGCGCATTTTTAACAAAACTAATGGACGACTTTGGGTCGCGTTTGGCATATAAAATGCCCAAGAAAATTCATTCTATCAAATATTATCGGACAGTTTTAATTGAGCACAAAATAGTCGCAGAGTGCAACACTCTTGAAATTACACAGTTATGTGCTTTCTAGTTCTGTATCTCTGCCCTGGGGCTCTCGGGGGTAAAGGGCAACATGAAGCCGAACTGTTTGTGATGTCGTTGTATTGCGAGTTGTTTTTATCCTGTCTTGTCTTTGTGTGTTGCCAGTGTTGTCGATAGTGGTTTCCTTTATTCATTGCGCGCTGTCAATCGCCTTAATACGGTGTTAAACCCCAATCAAACAGACGAACAAACTAAATAAGGCTTCGTGATATAATAGAGTATTAGTGATAAAGAGATTTGCATCGGTCATACTGGATCCTGCGAGATTTGACTACTGCGAGATCTCGTGTATGAAGTTCTGGTTAAGGGACCATTCTCCCCACTCGAACGGTATGATTTGCCCAAAATGTGTAATTGTCGGTCATTTAATGCGGGACTGAAATTAAAACAGTGATGTTGAAAGACAGAAACATATAATGAACATAGCCCGGAGAAATCTTTCAAATTACCCTATACAACCCCTTCTTTACTTGTTTTTGGTAAACTTTCGCTTGACGTAGAAAGCCAACTGAACCGGAAGTAACGAAAGGTTTCAAGTGTAAAATTCTTAAATTCATGTGTTGGGTGATTTTGGAAATTGTATCGAGGGGTTATCGTATTACTGCAAATAAAGTGTTATCTATAGTAAATATTTTAATGTCGATCTATTTTTAGGCGGGTTGTTGGATGGATCTTTCTTTAGTTTAGGTACAACCAGAGCCTATGGGTAACACGAAGCCAATCTGCTGCAATCGGCTTAATCTCGCGGGATTCTCGTTACTGTGATATCATCACTACGCTCGGCCATGATAGGTGTAAGAATACCCATCAGAATCGTACATGTTGTTCGCCGGAAACCTATTTACAAGCGTATGCACACAATTCCTCGCAATAAATCTAGACAATTTCACATGTGCAAATTTAGTTTAGGAGTACATCGAGTTGCGAACCCAAAACCAGATAAAAAGTGTGAAACTTCTGCACAATGCGGAATATATGTTTTTTCATTTGATTTGAAACAAAGGCATGTAATAGAGGCGACGATCGTTTGATGTCCGAGGTGATGTGTGCAGTACATTCGAGGACTTCGTAATGCGATCTGCGTTACAGAAAAATCCTATCGGATCCTATAGGATAATTATAAAATCCATAGATTCCATACAAAAATCCTATATGCTTTTGTCCAAAATCCTTTAGGATCCTATAGGATAATTATAAAATCCATAGATTCCATAGAAAAATCCTATATGCTTTTATCAAAAATCCTATAGGATCCTATAGGAGTTTTGTGTATAAGGTTTGCTGCAGTGTCTTTGTTCTTCGTCTTATGATTGTCCTCTCTTGTTATAATGAATACCGACCACAAAGTCCTCTTTATACCCACCAATAGTGTAGACTCTAACAAGAACACATTGTAAAACAAAACAATTTAGATTTGTGAACTGAAAACTGATTAATTTATTCAAACATCAATATAATATATTCCGTACAAGGTTTGTAGCGCTTTGGACTTTTGGTATGAATTTGAGTGATAGACAGCGTCTGTGTAAAATGCGATTCCCTGCCAAGTATACACACTCATAAATAAATAAAAGATTCGTTTGTTATATGCACTCCTAGACATAATGGTTCTTCGATGGTTCTTTAGAAAAGAGGATAGTTCTATATGGAACCGTTACGACAAAAACGGTTCTTTGATATAATAAGAAAGGGAGAAATGCTAGGAACAGTTGCTGTGACGGTTCCATGTAGAACCATAAAGGGTTCCACCAGCGCCATGACTAAAGAACCTTAAAGGGTTCCATTAAAGCCATATTTTTCTAAGAGTGTACTACTAATATTTTATGCTCAGAAGAAAAACCTTCCATTTAAATCCACTAGCGTCTTGAATTAATCTGCGAGACATTTCCAAATTTCGTATCGGTATTTTGTTCATTCTAAAGGGACTGATCCATGTCGCCTGGCCCGTTAATGTCTTCATTCCTAACACTTAAGTTGAAGGTTTCAATTCAATGAATCATGCCCAAGGAGATGTAAAAATCCCCTGGTGTTTTTAAATTGAAAATTAGTCTAGCATCAAGATCAGTTTTGGCACTTAGCCAATACAGAATTGACTAGTAGCAAAGACGTAAATGTAATCCAGAACTTCTACTAACATGTGTGGTTTAGCCGACGGCTTCCAATGTCTCCTTGAAGAAATCACCTCCTTCCGTGTAAGATCCCTGTTGACTGTAGCTAACTCCCGTGCAAGGTCATTTGGTACGATTTTCAACCATGTCTACGATTTCGGACCATTCCTGTTGGGTAACTAACGATGATAGAAACAGAACATGACGTCCCGACATGATCTGCAAGCGTGATCCTATCGCGAGATATTGCTTTATGTTACCAGAAGTCTTATAAGCTAGAATTATTACAACGGCCTATTGTCCAATATCAACAGCATTGTGGTTTTTGGTAAGCTTTTAACATTTCATGTGACATAGGCTGCGCAGGAAATCTCACGTTTATCTGTTCCGCGCAAAGAAAATTTCTGAAATGACTGATGAATCATGGGTGATAGAGCTTAAAGGAGGGGGAAACAAATCTCGCTTGTATTGCTTAAGTTAACCTTTGCTAGTCAATAATATGGATGGCCGTTATTTATTCAGCAGAAATGTAGACCGATGGAAGTAAAAAGGGTTTAAATACTGTTTTCATCAGATTGTTGGGCATAACCACATGGTGAAAAATTTGCAAGGGAAATGATAAAGTCTCGGGGAAGTTTTGGGGAAGATTTAAAAATTGTCTTAACGCTTTGAAACTATACTAAGTGTACTATTAATTACATCAGGGTGTGTTCTTTCTATTTCTGCCCCTCAAAGAGTTTTATTTACCCATCTTTAAAGCTAAATGTACCTTTATTTAAAAAAATCACCAGTTACGAACAGATCACAGATGTTCTATTTCATGTACTGCTTTTATGTGACATAAACACACTGAAAACATTCATTGTTAACTGGAAATGTCACAAGTGGCTGTGTTTTGTGTATAACTGGCTTTCCCATGATTCCTCAGTCGAGTTGTGATTTTCAAACTCCATTCATTGTACGCTAGAGGGCGCTAGCCGTAAGAAGTTGTATAGAAATGATGTTTAACTGTTCTATTTGATAGACTTCTGATATTACTTAACTCATTTAAATAGACTACTAAAAAGCTTCACCGTTGAGTGACGTCACAGAATACAGGCCCAACACCAAGGGAGGGGGGTTCGGACGAACCCTCCTAAGCTGCTAGATACTTTAATGATAGTCTCTTAAAGCTTCGACGGACTAGGCTGCTCATGGACACTTGCACGTTACATTGGGTCAATCGTAAAAGTATGAATAGTTCGGTACGACTGACTGGTACTGTCTTTTCTAGTTGTGTCGGCTTGTTGTGTTATGGCTAAAATCACACCATTAAAATTCGCCAATATCGTCTTTGGCTGTTGTATGATTTGAGTTTAGTTTCAACAGTTACGTTGTGTTACGTGAAAGAGCACATCCTTGCTTGCGATTCAATGGGGTCCTGGCTGAATTTTATTGCAGATTAATTTTTATAGCGTAAATGGGGAGTTTTGGTTTTTCTCCCAGATCACGTGATGCGGTTTTCAAGAACGACAACTCGTGCGATACATAGTGTTTTAAGAACTCTTCTTGTCCCTACTTCCGGTTAACCTGGCACGTGACAGAAATAGACGACCGAACCGTTTAGAGCGAGTCTCACTGGAAAGGTCAATTGGAAGGTCATCATCCTCGTCTATTGAACGTTTATCGTTTAAAATCCGTCCATAACCAGTACCCAGAAAGAGGCGGCCATACCGTTTCTTCATAAACAATGTGCCATACCGTTTGTTTCGATCTGACTCGTAGTTTCTCCCATAGTTAATTCCCGGTCGACTTCCCATAAAAAGAGTACCGAATCTTTTCTCGTCAGGGTTAGTTAATTGGTAGTAAGGATTACTAGATACAAACAATCTACCGAACCTCTTCTCATTGCTTGAATGGTAGCTGTTCGGCAGGGGACTGTTTCCCATGAACAGACGGCCATATCTCTTGGACAAGTTCATTTCGTCCTCTTCATTTTCAAACATTTCGGGGTCAATCTCGTCGGATTTGAATGGCATGATTTCCTTTGCACAACTATCTAAGTCCATGAGACAAGCCGCACACATCATCTGCACAAGTTTACTCTTACAACATGCGTCCAAAGGAAGTCCCACTCCAGGAGGAAGATCTGCACACGCCACGCACACACTGGTTGTCACGTAATCGTTGGCGCACGCGCTGGTTCCGTCGTCTGCTGTTGACCTTTTCTGACGTGATTTATTCTGAACCTCTTTCTCAGCGAAGACATTTTGGAAAATCCCGACCGTACAGACCACGATGAACAGCAGCTTCGACATTCTGAAAATAGAAATATAACTTCAGTTACGATAAGTATATTCGTTTTTTTTCTATAAGGTGATGGATTATTCCTTGTTTAAGGGAACAAGAGAAACATATGTCGTAGATATGTTCCAGTACACGGAAATTTTGACATTTTATCTACGCGTTTATTATCCGTGTTTCATTCCGCATCCCAGAGGTCAAGAGTGTTTATCCCGTGGAGGTGTCGTTCGTAATACTTTCTGTTTTAAAGAATTAAGATATCGTCAAATCAATATTAGAGTTGTAAAGATAACTAAATAAGTGCAAAAGAAATACAATATTTGCTCAAATGGGATTTGGTTACTGATCAACTATACCATTGATCTTAACGATCTGAACGTAGAAGACAGTATCATCTGCCACAGTGTGGATTAAGACTCCACATAAATATTCCCGTAGCGAATCGAACGAGTACTCAAAGCAACTATACGTATCGTAACATATATTTTTCTCAGTTATACCATGGATAATCATGGATTCAAAGGGTTTGTTTGTTTGCTGGTATTTTTTTTTTCTTTGTTTGTTTGTTTCTTTGATTGGTGTTTTACACCATACTTAGAATAATTTCACTTACATGATTGCGTGCCAGCCCAACCCTCGACACTACTGGCAACAAACAAGGACAAAAACAGGACAAGCATAGGACGCTTTACAATGACAACACAAAGCAGATCGGCTTAATGTTGCCCTTAAGCACCCAGTGCACCACGGCAACAGGGTCGTTTAATCGATTGGGGGTTAACGCCGTACTTAAGATTATTTCACTCACATGCCAATAACACCAACAACAAGGACAGGACCATGACAAGACGCAAACCAATGAAACGAGCTCAGATCCGTTTCGTGTTTTCCTATTGCACTGAAGCGCCTTACAACTGCCCTTAAGGCAGTTTTGATTAAACGTCCCGCTTGGCATTACCTTGTTTACTTAATAATTTAATAATATTGTTTTTTTCTTAATTTAGACCGTCGGTTTCCTATTGGGACTGGTCGGTGGGGAAACGTCACAAAAGAGAAGTGATTATGTTATCTATGTACATGCGCTCTCCTAGTTGTTGGCTATGAATTACAGTTACACTAAGCCTAATACTAAACTAACCCTGACCCTAACCATAACGTTAAAACTGACACTAAAAGTGTCATATCATACCATACACGAAGGACCTACCCCATTTTGGTACCCACTCTTTTTATGACAGTATTACCCTTTTTACGGCGTATTGAAGCAGGTCACCTTCGTTTCGTATACTAGTACTTTAAAGCTGAAGGGAGATAACTGATTACAAATTGTGAAAAAGGCCGGTCCTAATACGGAAAGTTAACGCACTCTGGTGATACAGGACATTTTGTAACAATTAAGTACAATCAAACCTTCAACGCAAACTACCGCTTTGGGATTAACACGCGCCATCACTATGTTACCAGGAAGTCGCGAGGGGAAGCCCTACTTTTAGCCACAGTAGCAAAAAGCAAGCTGCGTAAAAGGTTCAAAATGTGTAATGTGGGTAAACATAAAATGGAACAATTTTTTTATTTAGGAATAAATTAACTGTTTGTATCTTTTTAAAAAAAAATACAATACAATACAAAAACTACAGACACGATTCCTACCTTATGTAAATCTATGCAGGAGCCTGTCGTACAACTCCTAGCAAATTTTAATCATCAACTTTGCATCTCCAGACTTGTACGAAGCCGAATTGGCATTGCAGTCCAGGTTAAACTAGCCAACAGTCTGTCATCTTTTTAATTCAATTCCATAAGACATACCCGCATCATCTATTCATCTGCTCACACAATTGCTCAACTCTGACGCGACAAATGACAACTCTGGTCAAATTCATTTTCTCTTTGACAAGTATATTTAAAAAGATGGTGGATCGCTGGCTAGTTTTGCGTGGACTGCATTGTTAAGTCCCGACAGCTACGTTCGTGCCTGGCGATGTAAAGTTGAGGATTAAAACTTGCGACGAGTTGCCAGACGGACTCCTGCATACATTTACATAAGGTAGGAAACGTGTCAGTAGTTCTTGTATTCGTTTTTTGCGCATTTGGTGAGAGTTTGAAAACGATAATAAAGCAAGACTTGGATGTGTAACCTGTAGGTATTTTTATAAGGCCATATTAGAATAAAATATATCAGTTTTAACGATAAAATCATCTCAGTTTGAACAGAATCTATTTTAAAAATTTCTAAGACCTTCATAGGACAATTAAACCCGGGACCCTGAGAGTCAGGTATCGAACGCCTGTCTGAAATAAAATACCGGCCCTTTTGGCCTCTCTTCCAATCGGCCATTCAACCGGTTCGAATCCCGTATACGGGCCTCTGTCTACGAAAAAAGACATTCTGAGCAAGAACCTCTTTAACTAAGGCAATGGTATCTCAGAACAACTAAAATATAAATGATCATTTTCATATCAACAACAAAATTATTTCGTTAACTATATCGTAAATGTTTCGCTGTTTTGTGCTTAACGTTTCACTTATACTACATCTTTCTAGAACCTCGGCCTCAACATGTTTCGGTCCTGCACGGCTTTGGTTCACTTGTCTTGTATATATCTTCATTGAGTGAATCATATTTCAGTGCATTAAAGATAACAGCCTACCTGAATAGAGGTGGTTAGTTTCTCTTTATTGTATCAGAGCAGGCAATTCTGCATGCGAAAAAAGCCAGTTGATCTTTCCAGCAGAAGACCGGCTTTATAGCTGGTCCAAGTAACCGGTATTTATAGCAGATGGAATGGCGCCTGGCTCTGAAGGTCGTGGGTTCGATTCTCCAGTGGGTCTGACCTTTTATCTGTTCTAACTATAGATAAAATACAGCTGAAATACCGACTTTATAGCTGACTGCTCTAAGTAACCGGTATTAACAGCAGACGGAATGGTGCCTGGTTCTGACGGTAGTGGGTTCGATTCTCCAGTGGGTCTGACCGTTTATCTGTTCTAACTATAGAGAAAATACAGCTGAAATACCGACTTAAGCTACATTTGAAATACAAACCAATATGTGATTCAGTAGCTGACTTTCAACCTTTATACCCGAACGCGTGATAAATGATAGCATGAGATCGAGTTATCATTTGGCATTAAAGATTTCCTGCCAGGTCATTGATTAAGAAATTATAGCTTATTCATTCCATACGCTCATTCACTATTATAATTCCTCTTTGACTTCCGGGTTTCTATTTAATCGACAGATTTATTGGTGATATTAAATCAAGCATTGAATAAACAATGGTGAAATTGCGAATCAATAGTGTTTATTACGGGTCATCAGCGACGTCATTGTGGTTGTCCAGTCTTCCGTACATCATTTGTGTTAGGATAATGCATTCAAATTGGCGCCGGCATTTAGAGATCGTGTCGGCTACAGTTTCTATGAATGTAATTAATTTCTTTTCAGAACGCATCTAGTAATTACCATGTAGATAAAAGGTAGACAATAGATCCAAATGGTTATTGACTAGCTAGCTCGCAGTTTACCATAAGGCCATTTGAACTTCCGCATAATCCTAGAACCAACCATGCCGCTTCTCGATGTTGCTGAATTTTGATGAGCCCGGCGTGGCGTGTAATGGTGTGGCGTTAATAATTGTGCCATCAGATATATATCGCTTTTTGGTGTCCATTTTTAAAGCTATCGTCACTTAATTGGGCCGGTTCTATAATTACCTTAACATTTTTTAAGTGGACTCGTCAAAAAGGACAAAGGAAACTGAAGTGCGGGAAATGTCAATAACCATTTATGTCCATCATACAAGTTATTGACATTTTCCTTCTTTGCCCCCAAGCACCTGGTACATACTACCTTAAAAGGTGTCGCTTTGCTGCCGATATAAAATTCTGATTCTGTTACTCTCGATCTAAATATCAAAGCGAAAAATTTGATGGATTGGACGTATTGTCTGATACATGTGTTCGCGTATAATTGAAGTTCATTTCATATTTATGGCGATATTGAGTTAAGTAATTTTACAAAAAGCTAGGAGACGGTGCGCAGGATTCTGTTGGAACTTGGAAGCCACTGAGACGGCAATTTTAAGCTGATAAAAGAAAACATTCTGAACTAGAATCTGTTCAAACTAAGAAAATTTTATCCCAAAATTACGAAAATATTGGTAATATTCACTTTCTAAAAGACACAAACATCATTTGATGTGAAGCTGTAAAAACAGGTGAGGCTTGAGATATTAAAGATTTGGGTAACGATGACAAATACTAGGCTACTTGCTGTGTAAGACTCCGAAAGTGTCTTTCTTGGAAATAAACTATATAGGGTGGTAATAACTTGTAAGGTTTCGAAAAGCTTATAATATAATGACCAATGTATAAAATGATACATATGTATGGTTCCAATCAATTCAACATCGCCAGATTCTCCTCACTGTGATATCATCACTGCGCTCTCCCGTGATAGATGTATGAATATGCATCAAAATCGTACATTTTGTTCGCCGGAAGCCTATTTACCGTCGTATGCACATTACTCCCAACACTTAAATGATCCTAGAAAATTGGTTATTAAAGGGAAGGTTAACTTGAAACGAAGCTTAACATTAAATGGAGCGTGAAATTTCTATCAAATAATGCTAACTCGATATTTTTTAGATTTGTTTTACAATTCTTATTCACTATAGAAAGTTAGCTAGTCCATTACAATGTAAAAATACTATTGGGGCAGATACTTTAACAATGCCGGCTGGAGGTGTGTGCCGTTTGTACAATCAGCTTACCACATCATTGCTGCGCATGTCAGGGTGAGTTACCATAATTAAAGACACATGGCTATTTAACATATTGCTCAGCACAACAAAGTTGCCATACATTTCTCGCCTTTTTTACCGAAGAGTTCGTCAAATTTATTTTGTTATCGTTATATGTATGGAAGTGCCGCACACATTAAAATACTCGCCAATACCCGCTCATTCACTAAGCCTATACTTGTTAATTATATTGTTGTATTATTATATTATTTCCATTGTGTTCTGAACCCAAAACAGATCAAAACTGTGAAACTCTACACAACAAGGAATCTTGTTTATCAGGGCCCAGTTACTCGAAGCACTATTAAATTGAATCCACTATTAGATGACGTCACGCCATGTTGTAGGTCTATCTCGAACCCGGTGTAAGCAATATCTGGTATAAGCGGTTAATCGTCTTTCGAGCAACTGACCCTAGTTGATAAGGAAAAAATGCATGTCATAATGGCGACGATCATTTAACGTCCGAGATGACGTGCGCAGTACATCCGAGGACTTCCGAGATGGTGTGCGCAGTACATCCGAGGACTTCCGAGATGGTGTGCGCAGTACATTCGAGGACGTCCGAGATAATGTGCGCAGTACATCCGAGGACGTCCGAGATGATGTGCGCGGTACATCCGAGGACGTCCGAGATGATCTGCGCAGTACATCCGAGGACTTCCGACGGCACCACACAGTTTTAGACAGATAAAGGAGAAGAACATGAAAAATAAAATAAAGGGCAACCGATAAAAGTAGCAGTTTCGAAAATTCGTGTTGTCAGAATTTTAAAGTTTTTATTATCTTGTTTGGGGTTTGTTTTTAGCCAAGTTGGTTTTGTTTGGTTTTTTGTACGGTAGGATTTTCATGCAATGTATTGAAAGCTCTGTAAAATTTAAACTATTTAATAAATACTCATGGTTATTAATCCCTGCACGAAACGGCATGTCTCAGAATTATTTGACGAAACGTTATTGTGAAACGATTATGGTGCATATTTATTCAATAATAGCCAGTGCTCAGGAAAGAGAAACGATATGGCATGAAAAATCCACAAGGAAATTAAATTAATATATTTACTATAACGCTATTATGAAAACTTGCCACATACGCTAAACATCATTTTTCATAAAAGATGTGTTTTTTAATGCTAGAGACAACGTTCTACCCACTAAACTACGGGGATATCATGCTACCCACTTAACTACATGGGCAACATTGTACCCACTTAACTATAGGGATATCATTCAACTAATTTAACAACAGAGAAAAATTCTATCTACGGAACTGCAAGGAAACATTATGCCCTCCGAACTACAAGAACAATATTCTACCCATCGAGCTATAGAGACAATATCTTGCCCACGGCACTACAGGGAAAATATTCTACCCACCGAACTATAGGAACAATATCTTACCCACGGAACTACATGGACAATATTCTATAGCCACCGAACTACAGGGACAATATTCTACCCACCGAACTACAGGGACAATATTCTACCCACCGAACTACAAGGACGATATTCTATCCACGGAACTACAGAGACAATATTTCTACCCGGGGAACTACAGAGACACTATTCTACCCACGGAACTACAGGGATAATATTCTATCACCGAACTACAGGAGCATGGTTATATCTTAGCTACAGAGTTTAAACGTCTGAAATTGTGTAATTGCCCTACTTCGGAATTCGATTTAGGGCTCAAATCTTCAATTAAGTAGACTTACCGGCTTAATACAGGTTTAATATCCCAATCGAATAAATTCTGTATC
>JAQQZZ010140653.1:0-13165 GCA_030265115.1 Mopalia vespertina | reverse complement strand
CAGCCAGTTTTGAACTATCCAATGATAGATCAGTAAAGTCTGCTGTACACAGGATTTGATGATTCAAGTGGTTCCAGGGTTCCTCTTTAATGGATAATAACTAGAGTTATAATAAGATTGACTTTGTTCATATCATATTGTTGATTGTGATGACACAATAAAATCGCCCTATTATAAACATCAGCTTGTTTTGTTTATACATTGTCTTCACCTAGCACTTAGAAAACATTAATTGTCCTTCAGAACAAAACACCTTACCAGTTATGTTGATGTCAGCGTTGGTTTTAAGCTATTGGAGTACTTGCGAGGCCGTCATATAAGGGATAACACCTAAGAGTACGACGTGAAGCAGAAATAAATCCCATAGAACCCGTGAACGAAAAAATACAATTGAATTGAAATTTAGAATATGGGATATTTAAACTTAAAAAGCTGGCCCTGCTAACCAGAGACCTGAGTTCGAATCACGGTATAGGTAAGCAACATTTTCTTTCTCTATGTTTGATAGAGACATAAAGTAATAGACCAAAGTTACAACTCCGAGAAACGACAAAATACGCATGTTAAGTTTCTTAGTCTCGCGTGAACCAGACTCTCCGCGCGTTAACTTCGACCACGGCTAGATGGCCTGGTAACACTACATGTTATCTTTTGCAAAAAAAGTATGGCGCGGTTATCGAACAGTTGCTTTTCTGATAGGTTAATTTTCAAAAATATTTCAAAAATTAAATCGAAACCAAAACCTATCAATTTATTTACAAATAAATTACTTTGGGGTGACGTCAAGGGACCAAGCGAACAATTTTCTTATCATTTGTACCATGTGCTGCGTGTTGACATATCTCAAGTCTCTTATAAGTTACCCAATCAGATTCATGTACGTGAAATCTATTTTCTTTGATTTATCTAAATAGACTTTATATAGGTCAGCGTCTACACAAATACGGACTGAATACTTTCCAGTTTCAACAAATAAAACCCCAAAGTAATTTATTTGTAAATAAATTAATAGGTTTTGGGTTCGATTTAAGTTTTGAAATATTTTTGAAAATTAACCTATGATTGATGATTGATTTATTTGAATTTCAATTGTTTTGGAACACTGAAATGGAAAGACGATGAAAACAAGGAAGCTATTCAAGGACAATTGATTTTCATACGTTTGTGTTAATTGCAGATTTATGTTCAATGTGGGACTATCCACAATAATGTTGGCCTTAAGTGTCAGAGAGAAACATAACAGAATACGGACTATCATTTTGAAACGTGTTCAGTGTGTTAATCTCAATATCATGCTTGTAAAACAGAAATGATACACACTATTATATCTGAACAGCTGCCAGGTTATACAACTAACCGGAATTTCGCGGCGTATTGTCCTTGTGTGACATTCCATGATCATCCATCATGAAATCGACCGTTGGTGGCGTGAACATATTGTCGATTTATTAATTTGTCAATAGTTAACATTACGGTATAATTCCAATCAGTAACACCCTAGGCAGCAAACATCAAAAAGAGAAACAAACGGAAACGAAAATGGACAAACATAAGTGATTTTCGGTTTTAGATCTTACTTAAGCAAGGAACAATGAGAAATGAACAATGCGTCGTCATTTAAGGGAAATACTCTTGAGTACGTTGTTCAACCCCAATAAAAACAAAACAAACATATATTGTATGCGGTTTCTTTATTAAGTTAGATCGGGCTATATGACTTTGAATGGTAGTCAGATAAGTTCAGCCTCTATGGCACAACAAACAAATTGTTTAATCCTGGCCAGTTTTTTTATAAAGGTCAGTAACTCAGTAAAATACGTGTTAACGTTTGAAGTAGATCCACTGATAAACACCAAAGTATAAACCAGACTGCATGGTATCTAACTGAGCTTCAATACTGTCAGTACTGGGAGACTAATTGGGAATTATGCATTCAATGTCGAACCGATTTAAGGCCAGGTTATGAATGTATTGACCTACAACCATCCATCATCATAGAAATGTGGTATACTTTGGGTTTACAATAACAAGAGCAGTTCGACATAAACAAAAAACCAAAACAGATCGGCTTTTAGTTCAGCTGAGTACCAGGGCAGCTGTTAAATTCTAACAACGTCGCCTTTGGGTATTTATTATTAGTTTAGACTTCGACCTATCAGACGAGTGTACTTGGCCTGTTAACGTTTTTCAATGTTACGATAACGGATTCGCTGGATTTTCCATCAACTATCGGTATTATACATAATGCAGTTATCATATAAGTGAAATTCCTAAGGGACAGTTGCTTAAAGCTCTGTACGTCAGCCAGCGAACAGGCTGTTAGGCAAACGCGGTTTTGGGCAACCGGACCCACGCCATTCAATGCATTCAATGTAACACCGATTTTATTCCAGGTTATGATTCATGAATGCATTAACCTCACATAAATACGACGGACAACAGGGGGGAAACCTTGTCCATGGCAAGCCTTGCTTAACCGTTCAATCGAAAAGCGATCCATATGTAAGCACCACTTTAATAATCAGCAATACAATTTTGGTTTAAGCAGCTGTTTTCATTGCCCGGGAAATAGAGGGGAAGCTTAATTTACCAGCAATACCCTGAACCGATACTTATTGGGCAATTTCACGGCTAAGCCAAACGTCATTGATTAAGCGAATCTTTTTATCTTAGAGAATGTATACTGTCCAGAAATGTATAATTTTAACTGGATATGATTTGTTTTCGCTCTCTTTACAGACTGGACATAAGATTGAAAGTTTTTGCTTTCAATTAAAACCATTGGACTATGAACAATTCCTGACATAAATCTTATCAAAGAATTTAAAGCGAACTGAGCGTTTGTTATTATGTGGAATGGGGCAAACGTGATGGAATAGGGCTATTGGAACTTTTATCTTGGTTTGTTTTTCGTAGGGGTTTAACGTCTTTCTCACCTTCAATCAATTTTCCTTATGTAACACCAACTATGTTTGGACGGTACCTAGTTATTTTGTTTATATTAAATATTATTTTATTTTAATATATTTGTCTTCACTAAGTGGCTGTATAAAATCAAAATACACGTTTGTTCCCTGATGATTTTAATTCCGCAATTTCTGTTTTTACATATTGGGATTGTTTCATAAACAACAGTAGCGATGGGAGTTGGAAAAGATATATTTGCTGTACAAATTTTACCTATCCGCACTTACACCTGTATAACAATTAGGGACATCACTACATTACCATTCCAAAGGCAAGTAAATGTATGTGTTGAGGAGAATAAATAAAACATGGACGTCTCTAGAAATATGTGAAATGTCTGTGTTACTTTTTGCCTTGGACACTTATTACATTGAATTCGGTTAAACGCGCAACCGTCAACCGACAGATTTGATTTACCCGTGAAGTAGGCGAATTTCCAACCTATTTTTAAATATTGATTTTCTCTATCCTTGTTAAGATGCACGTAAATTAGCCCTGTGGTAACATTCTTGAGATACACGTGTACCCGGTTGTAAAAAAATACAAAAAAGGAATCCTAAAAGACGGAATGACAAACAAATTAATTTACAGTTGGACTGGAACTCCAATTAGGTATTCGCAGTATAAAATCGTTGCTGCTCGTTTAACGATTTAATAGTAAGTAATAGTAAGTCCTAAACTATTTTTTTTCCCAATGACGAACATCTTTTTGCGAAATATTTAGCTTTTTCTATGGCAGTTGGCTTATAGCGTAACAATGTTGTCTTTACTTGACACTGGAGGAATATTAAATTTTCAACAAACTAACACACTTAATATATTATGGTTGTGCTAATAATAATTACTGTTAAGTAATATGAGTGCTGTAATGTGGAATATAAATAAAGAATGTTGATGCAGGCCAAAATAAGCTCTTTTGGTAATAGTTTTGCGACCAATGTTCTTTAGTCAGCTGCTTGAACTACTTGAAGTAGTTGTGTATTCTACTTTAAATCACATTCATCGAGTTGTGATATTTTAGATTGTTTTAATAGAGATTCCTGCCATACGTAATACAATTGGTTTTAAAACGGCTTTCCTCATCTTGTTTGTATTAAAGGCAGAGTGATAACTACTAGTAACGATGGATAAATGTCCCCAAAGTAAGAAACACATTACTTCATGTTTCTATCTACATAACTTCATGGAACTCGAATGTAAGACATACGACCAACCTAACTCACGCCTCTGTGTTATTTAAGAAAATAACGCTTTTAAGAGCTGCATAGGATTTCCCGGTCTTCTAGCAATATTTATCAATGGAATTAAGATTGCAAGGGAGTGCTTTCAGTCTAAAACTATTGAACCCAAAAAAGACGTTAAAAGAGGGCAACACATTTACCTAAACAATTGAACTGCTCGGTTATTTTATGATGGTTAGCGCCGTGTCCGATTGTATATCACTTTTTGTCGCCTGTCCAGACAGCGGTGTGCAACATAATCATAACCTGCTCCACAGTTAATTACATGGACAAACAATTAAACAATAACCTATGACATACACACGTTGTCCTTAAATTTGTTATCAACACTAAATTATGCTGTAAACCCATTTGGAAAAAATATTATTGTAATAGAAAACTGGGAATTCTTCATTCTTTGTTTTAAATTCGTTCTTGTCGAAAATATGGTTTAACTTCTTTTAGGATCGCTTTGATACTCGATGTCAATTTTATGATTACCAACTTTAGAATTGTCTTATTGTGAAGATATTGAGCCTTGTTAATTCCAAAAAAACAAAAACAATGCTGACCATACAGAAGCAATAAACGATACATACTGAGAATTAATCAGATTCGCCAGACATTCCAAATATGGCGTTGAAAAGCTTCTCCAGACAAATTAGTCAGACTTTTTTGCCTTCCCCCGTAACTATGTGAAACAGTCATACTAAGTATCAATTTGAACTTATTATCTGCTCCACTGACCTCAAGAGTCTTCTGGTAGCTCCAAGTTACAGGTTTGACGGATGATTGTTATTAATTTATTTAGTAGCGCAAATACAAGACTGAGAACTAATCAAGACTTTTTGTGTTTTTATCAAACTGCGTTGACTGAACTTATATGCATGTGTTGGCTATTGACAGTTTCGATACTATCGAGGCATGACAGGAATGGTGATCTTGGGATGACACAAATGTGCATCAATAAACGATGGTACAATGCGATAAATATGACACCCGATGTAATTCACAACGATCAGGGCCCAGTCGCTCGAAGCACTATTAAATTTAATCCTCTATTAGATGACGTCACGCCATGTTGTAGGTCTATCTCTAACCCGGTATTAGCGATTTAATCTGGTGTAAGCGACTAATAGCCTTTCGAGCAACTGCTGTGTATAACTCTGTAGTCTGACCCTTCCAGCTAGGCAGCGCGTTCATTCAGTCCCATAACTCAAGGTCAAGTTACGCTTTCGAGGAAGAATGGACAGCGGATTGCTCAGTTTGATACTGCCTAATAAGTCCACTCTAATCCTCCATAAAATCCGTATTTTATCCAATACAAAGAATACTGTATGATACGATCAATTGAGAAATAAATAGGCTGACTTGTCAACAATGTAGCATAGAATCTCTATAAGTATAGAATCTCTATAAGTATAGAATCTCTGATTGGTTTATTGTCAATGATGCACTATATGACCTCTGTATTTTCTTAACCAGCATGCGAAATGAATATTATTTCTGCATAGACCAAATTTACCAGACATAAATTGAAACGTGGAAGGAGGAATGGGATTCTCTAGATATTACATGACTGAGATTGTGGTCTTTGATCGCTTTTCATAGCACGCAATCCCCTCTTAAAACGTACAGAATAATGTAAAGACAACGTTATAAGCTCTTGTTATTCAGAGACTTTAAAGTTTCCCAGATACGTTTATCTGTAATTCAGTGATTTTCTGGGTGATGCTTTGTCAGAAAAGTTTATTTGCATTAAACCTTTGACATACTTGAATTCTGGCTCTCTTCTTGAGAATGCGAAACCCCAAATACCAAACAGTTAGTGTGTATGATTTCAAATATTCTGACTATCGGTCATATCATTCGAAGTAAAATAGCTCTATAAACTCTATTACCATATTGACCAACTACACTTACAAAGTATAACAACATTTGTCCATAATAACTATAGATTAACATCACAAAGTGGAAATATAAACTTTTTAGAAAAAACAATATTTACGAATAGAGTTTTTTTGTGTGCGGAAATGAAGAGCACCTCGTGTGTTGTAAAGCCGTAAGCATGATAAGAAGGCGTGACAGGGACTACAGAAAACAAAGATAAGACTTGGTTACTTCGGTGAAAGGTGGGTTCAGGAAGATGTCAAACAATAGGTATAGAGATATATCTAGACTGACGTGCTTAGTCTGGCAAAGGTACACGTAGCTAACACAGGGTATCATTGTTTTGATTGAGAACACAATTGGCTACTGTGACTACTGTGACTCCAGAAAAACGCATAAAGTTTAAGGCATTATGTACTCTTACTTAACAATGCGCATAAATGTCTGGAATTAAATAACGAACGATCAACAGATTATATATAAATGACTGTCCGTAGCAATTAATTATTGTTTATATAAACTACCGGTCAAAAGTAAATAGAATTACCCTCAAACACTAAGTGTATTTATTTTTAAGAAAAAAGCTCCTTTCGACAGTTATTGTTTGAGGTCCAATGCTGTGAAAAAATGTTATAAAGATAGAGCACTGAAGACGTAAAAAGCTTTTGTAAATCAAGGACTACCAGTTTGGTCATCTGGGTTGTACACCAAACTTTAATACCCGGTACTTAATGTCTTCTTAAACCTTATAGAGCTGACAAGGAGAGCATGATCCTTGTATTGTAAATGCAATAATTGTAGTGTTAACAGAACTGTCCACGACAACAGAACAATGGTACCAAGTTAACTAATATTCTTATAAACATTGATTTAGTATCAAATGTCAGAAATACCAAGCCCAAAGAATAACTCACATATTTGTTTCCCTCAGGTAAGCAATTTTTACTGCTCAAGTGGCAATATCTGAATTGACGTTTGGGGTTTTATTTTCAAGTCAACAAAACAAGTGCCCATCATTCGCTGTCGAGATTTGTTCTTGGGAAGTGACATGTTCAGCTTAAAATGTTAAGCAAGAACGACAGCTTTCCACAGAAATCAGCGATAAGACTGGAGATTCCTTTGATGCTGTGTGGACTCAGTAAGATATCATTCAATAGCTACACAGATATATTGTTTGACATGCTCACTGAGCTAAACATGAAGTGTCTATTTCACAGATTATGAGTTTTCTGTATCACCTCATCCACATACCAGTTGATCCGAACGTACCATTTAAGTGAATAACGTCACGTACTAGTCTAATAGATATAATATTGGCTTCTGAGTATAGTGTGATAGTGGTAGGCAGTACTCTTCTAAACAAAAAACCCCAACAGTATCAAATTTCACAAGTAGGACTAACCAGAAATGAAAAACTGTGGAAATATTGACTCCACAAGCAGTTGCTGTGTTTAACCATAAATAATTAGTTAAATAACTATCGTTCATTTGTTTTATTTATGGATTGAACGGTTACACGCGAGATAAACTAACAGTCCATAAATGTTTCATGATCAGGTCAGAAACTTAGTAAATGTCTTACCTAACCGATTTATTGGGTGAAACCCTGGATATCGCCATAGAACTTGAGGCTCACAAAGAAAAGCCTGGGATCCAGTTGACCAAGATCACTTAAGGGAATCGTGTAAGGTTTCTCAATGTTTCTATCAATATTCTGTGTTCTTATCACCCAGATCATAACGTCATTCGTGACCAGATGGTACATACCCAGTGTGTCACGGAAAAATAAGAGAGATGAAGTTCTTGGGACATAATGTTGTGTGGAACTGAATATGTGGAGAAATAGAAAACTACAACACAAACATGCGAATACCATACCTACATAAGGCAAATGAATTATTCAGTATTCTCTATCGTCCTGGACGTTTGCGTTGAAGCAAAAAAGAAATGGTATGACTTTTTTGTTCGGTTTGAAAATTTGTTGCATTATTAAACTGGAATTGTCTGCAATTTCGCCTACAATCACTATCCTATTTAAAGTGTGCTGTAAAATCTTAAAGAATCTCACTTGAACTATCCATCAACCGCGCTATTGTTGTAATTAAATCAGAAATAGTTGAACGCTGTTCCATCTTACCAAGATGACAACCGGACGGACAAGATCGTATACTCGGGTCTGTTTTAAAGGTAAAATTGTCGAAAACCGATAAACAGAACGTAGATTTCTGGACAATGACATGTTGTAGCGTTGTGTAAAATTATGGTAATGTTTGAGATGATTCTATGAGATTACCAGGTAAAATACCAACTACTTGCACAACCGCGAGACTATAGCTCTGAAAATGTTCTGTCTTTGTGTTACAGATAGCTTATTTCTGATTCTCAGTACATCACCGTTAAATGGCTGAATGAATTGACACATTCCCCTTCGTTAATAATCTAACTTGGTGATTAGTATGAATGAGGTTTTCCTGAGAGTATGTTGGACAGTTCATTATCACTCTCCTCTCTCAGAACTGATACACTCGATTGTAAGAGGGCACAGCCGCTATGTTGACGTGAACTCATTATTGCCCGGGCAGTTACAATTATATCGGGAATTAACCGAGAAGTTAAGACGTTAGCTGGTTTGTCGCTTAAAGACCTACTCTCATACGCTGACGATAGTCTTGATTGCTCAGATGCGGGTGGCTTTACGTGCTCGTTATACGTACATCGGGAATTAAGCTCTCACCCTTTTGAAGATTGATCAAGATCTGTTTAATGCAAAAATTTCTTGTGCACGATAAAAACAATTTATAGTTTCTCTGGGTAACTATTTTGTGTCTTGTAGTAGATCACCTTTCTATACAAATGACCAACACTCAATTGTAGATTGGTACCAATGTAAATAATTTAGCAACGCATGAAATAGACATCAGAGTGTTAGAATACAATACACCGCAATGTAGGATTATAATATAATATTCCATAACTATATAGTGCTGGTCTTGTTGGTACGCTTTATAAACAAAAATATGGCTCTAATGGACCCTGTAAAGGATCTTCATTCGTGGATTTGGTGGGGCCTTTATGGTTCTCTATGAAACCCTCACAGCAACTGGTCCAAGTATTTATCCCTTTCTTCTTATATCAAACCGTATTTTCATAATGGTTCGATATAGGACTATCCTCTTTTCTAAAGAACCCTCAAAGAACCATTATTTCTTAGAATGTAGAATTGTCTTCACTCGATCTATCATTCCCACCATTCCTAACCAGATAAGGATGTTGCTCACTGAATAACCCAAGTCAGTGTGGGTTTGGTGTCCCGGTTCATTTGGCAAGTTATTTAATGCTATTCTGGTGTACTACAACATCAACAGGCCCATCAGAAAACACTGATAGGTTACGGAAGTAGTCAAGTCTGAGTAAAGGTTAAAATTGCTGTCTGAACCATCAATTTCTCTATCCCATTTATAGCCGTTCTCAGCCTCTAGATATACAGATTGATTGGTCATTAAGAGGCTCCAGTCTGAACGCTTTATCTGTCTCACAATACCATCAAAGAAACTAGTAACACTTTAACACAACATGACATTTTAAGATGTAATTTACTTGCAATTCTTCACCTATTCGATCTCTTCTGTTTTGTTCACTGATATTGGAATACGATGCGACCTTTTGGAAATATCATTTTGTAGGGCATTAACTTCTGGAATAGGTTTTAGTTTGTGACCAGCCATGTGCTCACTCTCTCTCTCTCGAGAGGAAATCCTGCAAATGTTTCACGTCATCGTCAACATTTATTACATTTGTTTTAAGATAATTAGCAATTTGACTGAGATGATTAAAATAACCTTTATTTAATCTTAATTCTATGCATTCTTCCATTTGACAAAATGCTGTCAATCTCTGGTTTTCATATTTGATAAAAATAGTCAGGTACGGTTTTAGCTTCGGGTGACGTGGCCATAGTAGACAGATGATAAATGATCAGACAAGTTGAGAAGACATATACCCGATAAATGGTACATCAGTTATCTCTGTAATGTTTACCAAACGACGGAATGAGGTATAACTCACTTAGATCTGTCTGGCCAGGTAAAATCTATTTGCCAATTAGTAACATAATGGAGGGTGGTTGGAGGAAGCTTCATGTTGCCCTGGTGTTCTCGAAGCTAAAGGGGAACATGAAGCCGATCTGTTTTGTGGTGTCTGTATTGCGTCCTGTAATTGTCCCATCTTGTCTTTGTTTGTTGCCAGTGGCGTCGAGGGTGGTTTCCTTCACCCATTGGGCTGGCACGTCGTCATATAAATGAAATACCCTTAAGTACGACGTTAAACCCCAATCAAACACACAAAGGAACATAATGTATAGAAGACATGACCAACTGAAGAAAGCTGTCCAATAGGTCACTTGCTTGGAAGGAATTTGTAAAAAAAAAAAACAATCTTAGGACGACGAGTGTCCAGTGGGCTGTCAAGCCGTCGTGTGAGTGGAATAACCTTAAGTAGGGCGTTAAACCCCAATCAAACAATTGGCTTAATATATGTGTAACATTTTATAGCAGTACCATATACTTAGCTCGGCTGTTCGAATGTATTGGATTTTTTTTTGTATCTGCTAGGGGCAACATTGACTTGAAAGCTGTCTATGAGATTAAGTCCTAAAAGTCGCATTAAGGTTTAAGGTCTATTTTCCTTATGTTTACACAGTAGTATTCTCACGACAGATGTTAGCTTTAAACATGGATACCAAAGACTCTCTGCGAGAACCGTATTAAACTAAACAGTTGATTCCGGACAGTCTGTAAGCTCAAGCCCGGCTCTATTGTTGTTTGTTATTCATAGAGTTAAGTGTCTTATATACGGATAACATTTCAGACAAATATTTTAGACAAGTAAGTTTTATGACAGATTCTGTTGGAACTAAAGAGTGTAAAATAAATAAAATAAAAGCTGGTTGGCTGCCGGATGGCTGTTAACAACATATACATCAAAGGGGAGCCGGCCGTTTTCCTGGCAGTCTCTGTGCTAATAGACAAAACCTTTTTAATACTACATCAACAGGATGTGGTATATCCGTGTAACTAACTGTCCTACAATAACCATATTGAACAACGTGGATGCCCGTCAATAATGGTTACTGATGTAATGAGACAATGTCTAACTTCTTCAGGTGGGGTTCCTTATTTCAATAGGTTTTAGGAAATGATTACATCGTTGTTCAAACGAAGGGCCCTCTACCATTGAATGACGTCATCAAATCCCGGAAATTAAAGTGTCATAAAACTGATCCCAGTACGATCGAGTGCACATCGTTTTCTTCCTCGCATCTATAACCATTCTGTCTGAATTTGTTAGAAAGGCTGCCACCACCATGTTATTCATGGGTGTTTTTTTTTATTTACGACATCATTAAATGACGATAGAGTATTACCCATGTGTATAAATGTGGAGTAAGTTGTGAAGTATACTCTTCCTGTTTAAGTACAATGGTTTACACTTTTATATAAACTTCGCGGATTAATACAAAGTGCTCCACAGCGTTTTCGTTCATTCTCCAATGAGTGTCAATAGCTAAATGTACGGTCGTATCGTGGTTTATATGACATGGAGCTGCTTGTCTCTGTTTGTAGATATTTATTGGAGTTTGCTAAACACTGTTTTGTCAACATTGCCGTATCAAGTTTTGTTGTACATATAATACGACCAACAGGATATTGCATTGTCCGAGGGAAGAGCCAAGGTTCTTCTTGTTAAAAGCCTCGACTCATGTATACGAGTGTCTCATCAGCTATCATTGCAATGCCAGTGGTTCTCTCTTTTCATCTGTTTAATCATCACATAGGAGAAGGCTGGTTTCATCATACTTGGGAAACATACAATTGCGAATTTAAAAAAAAATATGTTTTAATGCAATCCTAAGTAGGTTATTCTAGTTAGATCAGTACTGATTGCAAACCTATTATGCTTATTTCAAAGGATTGCAATATTTAACATTTGGACCACTGTATGTTTTGTCTTCATGGGGGAATACGTCTAGAGGTATCAAGTTATAAACGGTCTGCTTTTGTCTATGCACTTGTTCCCTGATAATACTAGGATTGTAAAAACCTCTTTGATATTAGGACGTTTTGTGCAGACCTACCGATATACAAAGAATAATAGGCATGTCTGCTTTGGTATGACAGGTAGCTAATTTCTGATTCTCATCACATCGCCGTTAAATGGCTGAATGAATTGACACATTTCCCTTCGTTACCAATCTAATCTGGTGATTAGTATGAATGAGGTTTTCCTGACAGTATGTTGGACAGTTCATTATCACTCTCCGCT
Organism: Mopalia vespertina; assembly: GCA_030265115.1. Lineage (NCBI taxonomy): Eukaryota > Metazoa > Mollusca > Polyplacophora > Chitonida > Mopaliidae > Mopalia > Mopalia vespertina. Next base: position 767 of record JAQQZZ010140653.1, on the reverse strand, counting down.
CTCAGAACTGATAACACTCGGCTGTAAGATGGCACAGTCACTATGTTGACGTGAACTCATTATTTCGGGGACAGCTACAATTATATCGGAAATTAACTGAGAAGCTTAGACGTTAAGCTAGTTTGTCGCCCTTAGGCCGACATTCTTTCTGATTATTTGATAGGAATATTCTATACTGCTTATGCTTCAGTCAACCAATAACTCTTGGTACTGTCTCACCCTGATTTTTCTTTAAGGAACATAACGTCTACAGAGTTCAAAATAAACTGCTACGTTATAGGTGTATTTAGCATGTTAAAAAGCTGCAATGTGTTTTGTTGTCGTCTATAGGCGTATGAATGTGAATAGGGTTTCTGTTTGGAAACAAATCGATGTAGAATTAAAAAGGAATAGTCATATAGAGGGTGAAGTTTGGCGTGAAGGACAATTCCACTGTCCCTGATTGTCATTCTTAATAGAGGGTAAAGTTTGGCCTGAAGGACAATTCCACTGTCCCGGATTGTCCTTCCTAATAGAGGGTGAAGTATGGCGTGAAGGACAATTCCACTGCCCCTGATTGTCATTCTTAATAGAGGGTAAAGTTTGGCGTGAAGGACAATTCCACTGTCCCTGGTTGTCATTCTTAATATAGGGTAAGTTTGGCCTGAAGGACAATTCCACTGTCCCTGGTTGTCATTCTTAATATAGGGTAAGTTTGGCGTGAAGGACAATTCCACTGTCCCTGGTTGTCATTCTTAATATAGGGTAAGTTTGGCCTGAAGGACAAT
>JAQQZZ010140642.1:0-13165 GCA_030265115.1 Mopalia vespertina | reverse complement strand
ATTTTTATATATTTGAAGATAAAGTTCCGAACGATGGTATCGTTCGGCTATTTCTGGCGATTAGGAAGCTTCATGTAACATAGCTACCACTATGAATAGGCCTACATAGGCCCTACATGTCCCAAAATAACGAAAATACTGCTACATACATGTAGCCTATACAACATGAATCCAATCACTTTTTAGCTTTGTTGTTGTTTTTTTGTTGTGGTTTCTAAAATTGATTATACGTTTTTATAGGGCTCAATGTGCCCTTTAAACAATCATAATTGTTATTACAAACAAAGACTTAAAGCATAATTACTTTTGGAGGATTTCTGTTGATGCGCTCTGGGATTACAATATACCTTTTTATACATTGCACCTTCTGGGGCCACGTGCTTTTGCGGGGTTGTTTATATTGACAAAGCCTCGTTTTGGCGACGTAAAGACTTTTTTTGTGTTTCGACATTAGAACCAGTAAACACCGTTCCTGGAAACGGCATAATATCTGCCAAGATAAGAGACTTGTCACTCAAGCTCTTTACTGGTAAAGGATTGCTCAAATCACTAGACTAGACAGCGATACAAAACCGCTCTGTTAAAATCTTCATACATTCGTGGGAGGAGCTCGTAGAGTTCACCTGGCTGGAAGTGGCGGATTTGACCTCCTAGGTTTGCGTGAAGTGACGCATATAAGCCTGTAGGCTTATTGAACTCCAACATTAACTCAATGTTAATATTGTTTATTAACAGGTGTTGTAGAAAAATCAGACATAATAGATTACTTTTAGATGTGCCAGGGATTTGGCTTGACATTCAGAGTTGTTAAATGAACGAGTCGTGTTGAACTTGACTATTCTTGTTTATATTATGATTGAGCTCATCTGAGGTGATTTAAATAATATTCATCAGGCAGTGTGGCAGCAGTTTAGATACTTCAATTCCTTTATCGTCAATAAAAATTTTAACATTAGCAATTAAGCACTTTCATGTATGTGGTAGTGTTCCTATTTACTGGAGTATATCTCCATAGTCCTAATTAGCGTAAAACACCAATCAAATAAATAGATATATTTTTATATGGGTTTGAATTTCGGTGGAGGCAAAACAATTTTTTCACTCTTAATTTATTCAATATATATATATTTTGAATAAATGAAGAGAGAAAAATTTGCTTGCCTCAACCGGGATTCGATATATATATATAATTTATATTAATAAAGGAGTGTGTTATCAAGCCGGCCATGTTAAGGACATGAGTGTCATAGGCCTGCTATGGACATTATGATTATAGGCCTACCATGTTCTTTTAAGGATATTTCGACATCTCATTCACTGTCAAAAGTCAGTAACGCTTAGATAATTGTAAAACAAAAATTTAAAGAAAAAAAAAAACAAAGGAGTATAGATAACATCAAATTTGTGTAGCCTATAGCTTTCTTGATTGTGAACTGAAACAGTGCAGGAAATAGGGCAGGTAATTGTATACTCAATAAAGCTACAATTATTAAGAATTTTAATTTTGTTGTAAACTTTTTAAGAAACTAGGCTCCCATTGTCCCATTGTCTCCCTTTATAACCACCCATGTTTGATTATACCTGTATCAGCTCCTGTATTGTTCAATTTTGCTTTTTAAAGAGATCAAGTATTCCATTTATGAGCCCTCTGGCTGAGGGCAGTTTGTTTGAAGAGTAGCAATGCTGTCCTTACTAAGCACTGGAGGAAGATTAAATTTCCAACAGTATCAAAACACCTGATATTTGATGGTTGTGCTAGTGTGATTACACCATCATAATAAAAGGAAAGTACCCTTCATTTTGTTTTCTTCTGTTTTGCAGCTGATTTACAAACGTCTTCTGAAAGTTAGCTTGTCATGGATTAAATTGTTGCTTGTTTATACACTACACCTACTTGTTATTTAAATGATAGGCCTGGATGGTGATCCTAAATAATAAGAAATGTAAGAATGAGAGTTAATCATTCAAATTAAAAAAAAAGATGATATCCTTTTTTTATTAGGTTACCGTACATTTTTTGTTAAATTGTTTTTGGCTGTTGATTTTTTATCCATTTACTATTGTAACATCTAAACATTTTCAATGAATTATTTTCACCATTATTAAGTTTTTATTTTATTTTTTCATTTCAAAAGATTCATACTTTATTTATATTCAATTTTTTTCTGATATTTTAAAATAATTAAAATTTGTTTTATGGGTGGAACACTGCAACAAAGAAATTAAATATACTACTTTTTCTTTTGTTTCATCTGTTGAAATTTACATGTTAAATGGAAAATAGTTTTAATTTAGTTTGGTTTATTGTGCTTTTTTATTCAGTTTTTTCCATATAACATTTTGGTTTAATTTAGTGGGATTTTTTGTTTTCAAATTTAGATTTTAATTTACTTGTGTACCATTTAAGAACTTTAATATTTTTCTTGTGATTTTGTTAAAACTTTTTAATTTCTGATGTAAACTTAAAATATTTTATTTCATTATGTTGCATTTGTATTTTTTCCTATAAAATTTTATAATATTAAAAAATTTGATCTTAAATATTTTAGTTTTTCATTTATTTTGCTTATCCCATTGTAAAATTTCACATAATTAATTTGGTTAAAAAAGCTTATTAATTATTTTCAGTAAGTTTTTTTTAAAGTTTTCAATTCTTCCTATCCATGCAATTATTAACAACAGAAGTCTATTAAGCTTTTAATACATTTGATGCTGACTATTTGAGAAAATAAATACGTTGAGCTACCAAGCACGTTCCATCCAGTTATCTATTTAACATCATTTTTGTGGACTCCTCAACAGACTGTGCCTTTCATCGCTTGGACTTGACACTTTGATAAAGTAGGATTTTGTTAAATTTCTTGCACATATTTTTCTGAAAAAGTAATCACACTGGTATGAGGATGTAGATTAATTAAAGACAATGAATCATCTTATGTTCTAGATAAATTCCCAGAGACAAGTTTCTGAATAGATCTTAATGTAGAGTTGTTATGGGTAACCTACAGACATCTCGAGAATAGGTAATGACCATGTACATGGTATATAAAGTATAAGTGCATTACAGAATGCGCGTAAGTATCATGGGCAGAAATGACTATGTCCATTTTTGTCATTTTTGACCTTTCTGTTTTATTTATTAGAAATTGGTTATACACATTGATAGAGGACCGATAAGAACATTAACCTCAATTTTATCCAAATCGTGATTTTAGACATAAACACTCTTGCCTTTGAGCCCACGATATTCTCTTACTATGGTACTGCATTTTTTGGAGGTGGCTAGTGGGGGGGAGCTTGTTGGAAAGTTTGAGAAAAGTATAGTTGGTTGATGTCCTGATCCCATGTATGTACTCAGGGATATGCCCTGTAGGATTGGGCTGACTTGTTAGCTGGCGAGGCACTCCTGGGGCTGCTTTAATTCATATTAACTGACCACTTCACACTCAATAGTGGAGCAGAATTAGCAGCCTGGATTCATTAAGCCATATGGCTGGGTGCAGCGACAATCAATTCTCCCTATCCATACTGTTAACTTTAATTACTGGTTATGTATGGAGCAGAGAGCAAGGCCTATTCTCCCCACGCTTTGATCTGCTCAAACCTGTCAGCTGATTGAATTAACTATCAATATTTTATTAGAAGTACTCATCGTAAAACAGGGTAAATAACACTTGTTCTGAGCCCTTTACTTGAAGCTGCCAGCCACATATACAAGTGAACTGAGTTAGCACAATTGTTTCCAATGGAATCAGTATATTCAGAATTCAATCTAAATACATGTACCATAAATTATAACATTTGATTTTATTATATGTGAATATCCAGGTATTATTCTTTCCACTAATGTTGTCTTATTTAAAATCTGTTTGTAATAACTTTACCAGTCGTATATAGTAAAGCTGAATATGAGAAACATAATCTAAATAAATATTCACGGTTTCAAGAAACTGTTAGAGAAATTTTTTGCAGTAGATGAAATTACAGCTCTGAATTTGACTAAAATCTGTATGGTGATTGACAGATACTGGGATGTTGGCCAATTTTCTGATCAAATGAAATATACAATGTGATAAATGGCATGTAAGGTGTACTGGTTAGGTGTTATGATGGTATGTGTAGATTTCTGAGTGTGTGGCATGCTCTGAAAATGTGCTGAATTGTGTACTTGTGTCAAGTGTACTGATTATGTGAAGTGTTATGACATTGTGATTGAAGTGTTCTAATCATGTGAAGTGTACTGATCATGTGAAGTGTACTGGTCATGTGTAGTGTTCTAATCATGTGAAGTGTACTGATCATGTGTAGTGTTCTAATCATATGAAGTGTACTGATCATGTGAAGTGTACTGATCATGTGAAGTGTACTGATCATGTGAAGTGTTCTAATCATGTGAAGTGTACTGATCATGTGTAGTGTTCTAATCATATGAAGTGTGCTGATCATGTGAAGTGTGCTGATCATGTGTAGTGTTCTAATCATGCGAAGTGTGTTGATCATATGTAGTGTTCTAATCATGTGAAGTGTGTTGATCATATGTAGTGTTCTAATCATGTAAAGTGTGCTGATCATGTGAAGTGTGCTGATCATGTGTAATGTTCTGGTCATGTGTAGTGTTCTAATCATGTGAAGTGTACTGATCATGTGAAGTGTATTGGTCATGTGAAGTGTACTGATCATGTGTAGTGTTCTGGTCATGTGAAGTGTGCTGATCATGTGAAGTGTGCTGATCATGTGAAGTGTACTGGTCATGTGTAGTGTTCTAATCATGTGAGGTTTACTGGTCATGTGTAGTGTTCTAATCATGTAAAGTGTACTGATCATGTGAAGTGTACTGGTCATGTGAAGTGTACTGGTCAAATGGAGTGTGCTGAACATTTGAAGAATACTGATCATGTGAAGTGCTTGATCATTTGAGGTGAGCTGATCATGTTTAGTGTCTTGATCATGTGAAGTGTACTGATCATGTGAAGTGTTCTGGTTATGCAAATGTTTTGATCATGTGAATTGTTCTAATCATTTGATGTTTTCTGATCATGTGAATTGTTCTGATCTCCTGAAGATATCTTATCCTGTGAGGTGTATCTACAACTTGTAGTGTGTAAAGTCCACAGGTCCTATGTACTGTAGTGTACTGGGTGTGTGATATGTACTCAAAATGTGAAGTGTACTGACTGATGTGTTCAGATCAAGTAGAGTGTTCTAATTATGGGGGTTACTGATCATAGATGGTGCACTGATCATGTGAAGTGTTGTGATCATGTAAGGTGTTCTGGTCATGCGAAGTGCTCTGATCATGTGAAGTGTTGTGGTTATGTAAGGTGTTCTGATCATGCGACGTGCTCTGATCATCTGAAGTGTTGTGGTTATGTAAGGTGTTCTGGTCATGCGAAGTGCTCTGATCATCTGAAGTGTTGTGGTTATGTAAGGTGTTCTGATCATGCGAAGTGTTGTGATCATGTAAGGTGTTCTGATCATGCTAAGTGCTCTGATCATGTGAAGTGTTGTGGTTATGTAAGGTGTTCTGATCATGCAAAGTGCTCTGATCATGTGAAGTGCTCTGATCATATGAAGTGTCGTGATCATGTGAATTTAACATATAATAATACACTTACATGTAACAATAAAACCTTTCATTTGTAAAGGCACTGGAGGAAAAATAAACATTCAACCTTTGTCAAAGCACTTCTCATTTTATAGTTGTGCTAGTGTTAACTATTGTTGGAATACACATATAAGTCAAAATACCTTTGCTTGAGCTTGGCTTAAAACATCAATCAGCCAGCTATGATTTGACACCCTGTAATGGCACAGCAAGCTTTTCCCACAATGAAATAAGTTAAAAAGCTTAAATAACTGCAGTAAAAATTTAGTAGCATATCAGTGTATATATCTGTCGTCAGGAGAAGGTAACTCCTCTTAAAAAGCGATAACCCTTCCTGCTGTAAATGATCAACAAATGAAATTCTGTAAAAAGATACATGACAGAGGTAACAACATTGAAGCTCCCATCTGTTTTCTGCTAAAAGCAAAAATGTAGTTTTTAATGCGAGTTATAATTTACCGTAATAGGTTTAGTGACTTATGTCATTAGAAAATATTACAAAGTTCAAAGTTTATTATTTAACTTTCAGGCCCACGGCTTTGGTTATCATTTTAAACTACTGCACCTTCAATGTATTGCTTACGGGTTCAAACTTGACGATATAAATGTTTGAATATGCCCCTAAATCGAAGGCTTCATTTCTCAGAAGCCTATTTACTGGTCTATCAGGCATATGAGTGACTCAGAGTGAGTCACATGATGTGGCTCCGGCAATGGCAGCCATTTGCATGGTGGTGTTTACGAGGTTTCCTCTCGGTTTTCCACAGTTTTTAAGCACAGAACAGTGTGAAGTGGACAATCCGTTTGATGTTAAACCCCAAACAAACAAACAAACCAATTTACCTGTGTAAGTCCAAAATCTACACACTTAACATAAACCTAGCCCTTGTCACATTGCTAAGTTAAGGGGCACATTATGCTATCTAGGGTATCAATTGGTTTGAATAAAACGCATGCCACAATGGCTAATGTCGTTTTACGTCCAAGATGATGTACAGAGTACATTTAAGGACTTCTGATTGGATGACCCCTCGGGCCTGGAGACAACTCTGTCCATGGATCAAATCAAAATTGAAACCCATTGTATTCCTACTGCGCGGTTGGAAAGTTTTGGTAAGTAAAATCCTTCTTTTTTTTTAACAAATAAAATATTAACGTTAACAATAAAGAGATTGTCTCATTTTAATTGGTCCAAACCTTCCCATTAAGTATTTGGAGGCCAAAACTACGCTTTAATTACAAGATTGGAATTGTTTATGACAGGTAATAAGTATGCAATGTTACAGTCAATCTGATTTAACTATCATGTTAAGTGCATATATTAGATGATGTTTTATTCTTCATGTTCCAGGTTGCCTCGGATCAGCTAGGCTTTACCACCCGGACTTAAAGCTTTCGTTATTTTTATATTCTCTGATGAATGAAGGTAAGACCGTTCAAAATAATATATTTGTTTCCAGCAACAAGAATATAAAAAACTGGGTAAGTTTTTATTAAAAACTTTTGTTTGAAATTGTGCCATAGGGGCATTATATCTGAATAAAAAGATGTATACTTGTTAAAGAACATAAGAACATAACCCCATCTCGTTGTGTTGAGAAGGTTTTCCTTTTTCTAGTTGATGAAAAGTAGTTCCCAATTTTCCAATTTAAAAATAATAAGGACTTATATTTTCTTTTTACCTTGAATTTTTGGGGTAGGTAGGGTTACGGGAATCGAATAAATTATTTTTCATGGCCTTATGTATCTAAATGGGCTGCAGGTTGCTTCAGTGGTGTATGTCTTTCTTATAGGTAGATACATCGTTCTACTCTTACCAATGGGCACAATTTTGAAATACGCTACCTCTAGACGGCATTTGATCTCCAGGCAATAATACTTTAGTAATTTTATTAAAAATAATGTTCTATATTAATTGTGGTTTTAAATTGAGTACTACTGAACATTATTTTGATTTTTGATATGAATCAAATTTCTGCATCAAAGGGTCTTTGTTTTCAGCCATGTGATTGTATGATATCAAACAGCTGCACTGGACTCTTTAATCTTGGTCCCATGGCTCTCTTGATCTGACAGATTTCAGATGCTCTCACACAAACATGTCTTCAAAGTTTATTTTTTACACTTTGATTTGCTGATCAGCTTCGCTACGGCCAGACATCTGTTAATTTATAATCTGTAAATAATAATTTTGTTACAGAATGTATAAATCCTATGCTTATAGGAGGTGAAAATAAATCTGGCTTGTATTTCTTACATTAAACCTTGTTAGCCAAACACATGGATACCCACTATTTATTCAACTGAAATGTAGACATATAGATGAAATCAAAGTTCGGATGCTTATTTCTTCAGGTCAATGTATGCCACCAAGTTTGACCAAAACTATAAAGCTCTGCAGCGACTGCTATATAAGTTATTCGGTTACACACTAAACATAAAGCTAAAAACAACAGAAATCTGTTAAGAAAATATTATTCTTTCTTCAACTACATTATTATTTTCTTTCCATGGAGGACTATTTAGTACAAATTCTTCGAAGCGGATTCATTTAACCCAAAGTTTGTATAAAGAGCATGATGTCATGGGGAAGAAGAAACAAAATTCAGTTATTTTCAAAGGGAGATAATTAAGTCTCTTTAGTCTTTCACCCTTCCAAAACATGAAGGATGTCAATTGCTGAAGTATTTAACCATTCTGCATGAATTTTGGGGGAGATTTGTAAATCATCTTGACACTTTGAAATTATTCCAAGTGTGATATTAAATGCATCAGGGTGTGTTTTTGTCTATGTTTTGTCCCTCAGAGAGTTTCCCATTCCCCTCTTTTAAGTCCTGTCTTGTGTCAGATTATACTTGGTCATGGAGACAATACAGAATTATATGAATTGTAGGGAAACACTGACTGTTGAATACATAGATTGTAGTTATAACAAGAGGAATAAACAAAGATAATGCCCGATTTTTTTTCTTCAAATCTAATCATATATTATCTTGGTGCCTTGAATCTGTTGATAGTTTTATATCTTAGGAATTTTCTAGAGTAGACAAGTCAGTAAGTATGCCATTCAGCAGTGGACTGTTGCAGCCACACCTGGCTTGAGAGCAGGAACAATGTAGAGCTCTGAATGATGGCACAATGGCCAAAACGGCTATACTTTCAACTAAAATAGTTACAAAAGAATACTTTGGACACCATTGAAACAAATTTTACATCTCATGGTTTGTTGCCATGGAAACATAAATACAAGCATTTATTAATAATCAAATCTTTAGCTGCCTTTTACTGTTTATGGTCTTGCTAGACCCTATGGACTCAAGATTGACAATTGGCATACAGGCCTGTTCTGTAATCTTTTCCGACATAACCTTAAAATTGTTACTCCAAAATTTTGTGAGATAACCTTACTTTCGCATTTTCCCCTGGTTTGATGATTTTTGAAACACATGAATGCGCCTTGGTGAAAAAAAAGAAGCTAAACTTTGCTATAAAATACAATCTCCATTGATTACCGGATGACAAAATTTGTCAAATTCAGTAGCAAAACACAAATTTAGACGAAATTGCAAACGGTTTGGGAAACCTATAAATCGGTCCTCTTAAATTAAATTTGCATAACCATGGGGAGACCCTGTTCTGTCCGTTCTCCCCAACAGCACAGGCCTGGGCATAGCTTTTAGAACAAGATATATATAATAATTTTTTGCTACCGAAAACACTATTTTGCAATTTTGATTTCAACTAGTTAAATTTGAGAATATAATTCAGTTTTCCAATGAGCATATTCAAGCTGATGACAAGGTTTATTCTCAGTACCCAATTAAGGGGGCCTGCTAACTGGCTTTCCACCTGGCTCCTCATATCCAGTAGATCTATTAGAATTTACTCCTCTCACCCTTTGTGATTTAACTCAAACAACTGTGCCTTAGGGTTTTGATTGCTTATTTCGGGCACATCAAATTTGGACAGTTTCTACTTAAAAGGGATTTATTTCGTGAAAACTGTTGATCATAAGAAGCTCAAAATTGTTACATTTTAAAACAACCAATGTGGGAATTGTAATGTTCACTCAGTTTATTAAATGTGGATCAGAGGGAGTTCCATACACTGTGATTCCCCCTCAATAGTTTGACATGGTAGACCAAAGTCACAACTCTTTCTCTGAGAAACGACATGATAAGTTTCTATATATTAGTTTATTAAAGCATCATCAGAAATGAAGAGACGGTCTGGTTGGTTTGTTTGTGTGTTTGTTTGATTGAGTTTTGACTTCCTACTTGGGGGTATTTCACTTATACGATGAGGTATTGTCCATTTTTACACTTTGCATTTCCTAAATATGGTGGAAAACTAGGCGGAAACCACCCCCATGCTATCGAAACCGTGAGCGTTTGAAAAGGCTGAAGAGCTAACCACTAAACCATGGACATGACAGTGTTGGAAAAAACAAAGAGATGTCTAGCTAACAGGATCAAAGAGCATAGTACCAACATTAACTGTTTTGTTTTACATGTACTATATATAACTCTAGCAACTACTGACTGTCTTTTCCTTTCTGATAATGGTTTAAGATTGTGGTTAAAATGGAAGAAAAAATTGTTTATTCCCTTTATTTAACGTTAAATATTTAAAGTTTATCATAATGACAAACTGTACCTTGAACTTCCATTAACAAATACTTAAATTTGAGCACTGAATTTAGTTTTATCAGTGAACATATTGCAGAAAATGCAATATGAGTCCTTGACAAGACATTGGACATTCACAATGGGATTATCACAGACGACTAGGCTCCCCACTCCAAGGCTTTTCATCATATGTTGGGGTGTAGTTTCAGTTGGGAATTAAGTAACCTATTAAACCAAATGTTTAACAACTCAATAGAACTATTAAATTGGCTAAATGCGGCTTATATTGTCAAGCAAAGTTAACAAACTAATTTATTTGGTTTTATAAAAAATACATTGTGAATAACCTGAGCACCAAAAATATATTGTAATTTTTCTTCAACATAAATTCGGAGTCCAAAACTTATTATCAGACCTTCACCAAAGCTGCATACATGTATTTGTAATAGGAGTATGCAATCACTTCAAAAATATAAACATTTTTACTATTCCAACCTCAATTATTATGGGCTTAGCAAAAATTCCTCAAAATCAACCAAAGGAACCAGCAAAACCTTACTATAGAAACTATGGATGCGTATCTTGTCATTTCTCAGAGTTGAGACTTTGGTTTACAGGTTATTTAAGTTTGTTCTGGATCTTAGTTACAGTATTCTGAAGCAAGATTTTGTGTTTTTTACAACTTTAAAAGATTGGACAGTTAAAATATTGATTTTTGCTTATCCAGAAATCAAAAGTATGGTGGCCAAAATGGTCAATTTGTTTCATTTTTTAAGTAGCTGTGTGTCCAACTTTAACAGTTTCTCTATCTCCTGCATGTTAATGTTTCTTAAAACAGGGTGTCCAAATGAGGCAATTGTTCACTTCAGGGTGTCCATTTGGATGGGTAGACACCCCTCTGCCTAAGCCCTTGTTGACATCGTTTTGAGTAAAATTTCAAGAGTTCAATGTTGTGCCTATTGAGCAATAAACCACTAAATATCATCTATTTTTTGTGAAATCAATTTACAGTAATCATTGGTGTAATACTTACAATTTCACCACATTATAATATAAATTTGTAACCAAATTTTCCTAAAAATATATTGGCCAGATATGTCATGCACAGATCTAAATTAGTCAGAATAATAGATTAGCAAAACTATTTCCCCAGGGCTCTGGTATTTATCTCTAGTCTCCAGGTTTAGTAAATGGGTAATTACTCAATCATGTTTGCTTTCATACTGTATTAAGACACTCAAGTTAAAAGATTGTTAAGTGTGGATGAATCCTGACTTCTGTGGAGGTGTTCCAATGCAGTCAGCCCTTAGAGGGTCCAAAATTAATAGATGGTCAATGAGGAGAAATGATTTTAACTACCAACAGCTATGTTTATGGCTGTAATTATTAGCTTTTGTTGATCCACTGTTCAACTTGTCAAAGACGGTCCTTGTCCCAAATTGTCAAGCATCCCTTATCCAGTGTGAAGCATTGTTCTTTAGACGGGTTTCTTTATGAAGAACTGTCACACGGCTTTGTGCGATCTTGAGGACAGTTTGTCCTGTGTTGTGTGTTGACCCAGCCACACAATGCTCAGTATAATGGCTGATTTGGGAGTTAACCATTGTGAAGTGTCTCCTCTTTCTTTGTTTACTTCCTTGTTCAATTGGACAGCAATGACTTAATAGCCCGGCACAATTCACTCCAGACACAGACTTTTCTGGGCCCTGATCAATAACTATCATAACAATTACATCCAAATTGTAGAAGCTATCTAGAAAGACCTGGGGTTAATCCACACTCAAGCTGCCACTCTCAAAACCAAGCCAACCTGATCATAGCAGACATTCAAATCCATCCTCCTTATTTATTTAACCCAATGTTATAATATTTTAAATGTTAACGTCTTAATAAAACCAATGCAGCTATGAACAAACTTCTGGTCTGAATAATAAAAAAAAGCCAAGAAAAAAAAAAAAAAAAAAAATGATTCAGACGTATAATAGATGCCGGTAATTTAGTTATGCATATTTTAAGATTTCTTCAATATTGTTTTACTTCAAATTTTTTATACATAATATTGCGGCTGTTTTCATAAGTTTACATTCTTTCATGCATAGAATTTGTCCTTCGTTTATCCTACTTATGTGATAATACTCCTGCAGTAGTTTGCATGACTAATAACAAAGGAAACACCTTGGCCATGAGCTTCCTAATATTTTGTGATAAAATTGTCCGTTACTTGTTCTCTAAGCTGAAGCTTGTATGTTTATTTTAAGGCAATAACATTGACATTTATGTCCTTTCCCTATCTGATTAATATATGTATTTCTGATAGCAACAGCTTCGTATCAAGCAGTTGACATGAAACTTAACACGATAATATTTGTTAAGTTTTATGCGATCTCTGATAAGAAATCTATGTGTCATTGTGGTTAATTTTGTCACTTTTTACAGATAGTCAGCTTTTAATAGAAAAAGGAAACAACAAAATAAACTCACCTTTTTTTTAGAAGTTTACCTGATGTGGATTGCTAATTAGGCTAGGTGTAAGTTAGACACGAATGGAATGCTGTTCCAGGTCAATGTGCACACAGTCCAGCTTTCACACAGAAGTCACTTAATTTGTTTTAGTCATATGTCTGGTATGAAAATTTAATTGTCTGAGGCAAAGGGAGCTTCCTGTTTCCCTGGTACTTTCAGAGCTAAGGGGCGGGTGGTTGGAGGGAGCTTCATGTTGCCCTGGTGCTCTCATAGTTAAAGGGGAACAGGAAGCCGATCTATTTGTGGTGTCTGTGTTTCGTCCTGTTATTGTCCTGTATTTGTCCCATCTTGTCTTTGTTTGTTGCCAGTGTTGTCGAGGGTGGATTCCTTCACCATTTGGGCTGGCACGTCGTCATATAAGTGAAATACCCTTGAGTACGACGTTAAACCCCAATCAAACAAACAAACA
>JAQQZZ010140631.1:0-13167 GCA_030265115.1 Mopalia vespertina | reverse complement strand
GTTTACTAAATTAATTCAATAGGGCTAAACTATGAAATAAGTTCGGCCATCCATAAATTTATTTATCTCATATTATTATAGGAGGACAGATTGTCCACTTCACACTGTGCATTGCCTAATTAGGGTAGAAAACCGAGAAAACATTGAATTGTATAGCCTCTTGACTTTTCAAAAATATAGACTTTGTTATGGCATTCATTTTATTTCAAAATGGCCTGTAAGCAGACTCTATGGTTAAGTACCAATCAGTTTCACGATAAGAACATAATCATTACTGCTAATTGATCGTGATCAAGCCATGAATCCAAAGCAGCTTCTGTCAGTTATGTTTCATAAAGTACATTTTGCAAAACTCCAGCAGGCGATCAGTTATGTTGTTGTTGTTGTTGTCCATGCGTCCACATGCCTTGCAAAATGGGTTGGATCAAGAACCCGCAGGAGACTGATTTCAAGTAATTTGTGACAGTCAGAAGCTTGGAACTTCTCAATTTCAGTGCAAACGTGAATAGTCTTCAGAACAGCTTATATCATTTGTTTAAATTGTGTACTTACCCTCCAAAATTACGATCATCCTGCCCATGTTCTTGGTACCGATCATCGTATGAGTCCGCCATATTGACCGGATATAAGTCGGTCTTCACTGGGCATGCGTTCAGAGAACAACTGCACTCAATGACCTCAACTGGGAATAAAAGCGGACCAACTGCTGAAGATTTCTCCATACGCCTCCACACATTACAGCCCCCCTCCCCCCCCCTCCCCCCTCTCACTTTTGTTTATCAAATTTCCGGTGGTGGTTCTGTTTGACTTCACACAGACTATTTTAACATTAGGGCAGCGAAGGAATTACGTGAAAATTATAGGATGTAGGCCCGAACAAGGGATTGTCCAAAAGATAACTATATGTCGGTCATACCTGGGATTACAATATACATGTAGGCACATACATGTCTTGTAATAAGTACAAATTTACACTTTTATTAAGTTCTTCTGTCAAAAAAAACCCGTAGCCTATATAAACAAACCCTCAAATTTGAAAACGACGTTTTAAATAAACCGAAAAAATGAATGCAGGCCTACACAGTTATATTTTCTAAAAGTTAAGTCTGAAAATTGTACGTGGCTGTAAAAAACGGTTTGTTACAGCTGGGAATTAGTATTGGCCTACAAGCTATATCCCAGGTTACAGTGATCTCACCTATATAGTTTATGTTATAATTTCAAAACGTCAGAAGCAGTAAACCCAAATGCCAATAATGTTTACTTTGACTTTCTAAGGGAAACAATAAGATAGCTATAGTAGCTCGGCTATTCACGTAAATTTATGGTAATCCAAAATGATAATAATAAACTCAACGCGTGTTAATTACAGGCATTTTATTTTGAATCCATTCGAGCCTGGCAAATATTCCACACAACTTGAGAGGATAACAATTTAAACTTAATAACAAGAAAAACCAAAACATAAAAACAATTTAAAGATTATTTCGCCAAATAGAAGAACACCAATTGGTTTTAGAAAATTAGGAACAACAATGGAAAACAGACCAGTAACGCTATCGACAGCCGAATATAGCTATATATATTTATTGTAGAGTCCTGCCAGATATAGGCCTATGTCTCTGAGTCTCCAAATATCGAAGATACAACAGGGGATCACACTCCCACGGGCTTCATGCATGTTCCCACTCTGCCATAAAAATGGAATCAAGTAGCGACTTAATCGTTTGCCCATAGAACAACCCTTAATTTGCTGGTATAGGCCTATATTTTAGTCATTGAACTGGAAATCATTACAGTTCAAACAGTTTCAATATCTCAGTATAGTCACGAGGATGTGGGTTGGGATATCGACAGCATTTTTAACAGAAGTCCTGTCAAATAAATATCGATATTTGTGTAGGGCCTGCATGGATCCCACGTAAAGCCTCTAGCACAATGAATAGGGCTAATTCCTCCGTATTAGCCCTACGGGACGTCAACACATGCATGGTGAAAGTTGGAAACTGATCCTCCGGCGACCACCGCTATCGCCGGCCTCTCAAAACATAGATCTGCTTTTCTAAGATTTTTTTTCGGATGCAAAAGTCATAATAATCTAACCCTTTCTTTCTTTACTGACGTTTAAATAAAGTTTTGTTTGAGTTTCTCGCCCGACTTGACACGTTTGAGTTATCTCCCTTTGCAATAATAAGATTAAAAAATGAATAAGATGAAAATAAATATAGATCAGTGTATCTAAAAAAAATCTGAGAAAAATCCGATATATATTTTGAGAGGCCGGCGATAGCGGTGGTCACCGGAGGATCAGTTTCCAACTTTCACCATGTGCAAAGACGGAGGAATTAGCCCTATTCATTGTGCTATAAAGCGTCATGCACTAATATGCCATGTTTATCATCCGGACTTTCAGACAACTTATTTAAAAAGCCCTCAGCTTAAATCAGTAAGTTCCGATGTGTGGTAAGATTCAGAGAATCACTCTGGAGGCATCGACCGTTGAGGTCATTTCACCTGTGTTTTTTTTTTATTACGTACAGGGAGAATGTAGAAAATTCTTCTTTAAAAATCCTGGTCTGCGAATAGATAATCACCTTGCTTAATACTAAGGAAATTTTAGACCCTCTAAAGATGGAATTTTATGTTGAAATTCATACGATTTTCTGGCCAAATATGATTATCTAGCTTTTTATTATAGGTCGGGATTACTTATAGCGGAGGTACTGTCTCATTAAAGTATTGAATCCCGCCCATCCATAATGACCCTCTATATCACGGTTTAAATACGACATCTCGATTTTGGCGTTGTTTTGAAACCGACCGTCTTTCAGCAATGGTGAGATAAGGGTTGTTTTCTGTATTGGCCGGTTGTATACAATCTGTTATATGAGTTAAGCAGCACTAGCACTAATCTCGTGGTCAGAAACTGGGGGCACGTAACCAGTTTATCCGTAAATGTTTTTGTTTTTCTGAAAATTACAGATTCTGTACCTATTTATACTCTAGGCAATGTATCTCGATAACAGAAAATATAACTTGTTTTCTGAATCTAAAATTCTCATTCTGAGTAATTGCTTGTACTGTAGGGGATACAGAGACAACAGTCAAATATATGGTCGATTCAATCTGATGCCTGATCATGTTTTCGGTGTACAATATTTGTACTAAAACGCAAATTGGGGGTGCCTATGTCTTCACCCAAATATTTTTTAATCAAACTGCCAATGTAGATATAAATAACTTGCTGTCTCCTCAGTTGAATGAAATATTTCAAGTCAAGTTTTGACATAATAATTTTTTGAATAATTGTAAGCTCATTCGAATTAGCAGGATTGTTCTAAAATTTTGGGCAAATACCACACAACATGAAACAAGAGGGATATTGTCAGCACGGTTCACTATACGCATATTAATTACTCTAATGAGTTTTATGCAGACATATTATTATTTTGTGTTGTTACCTAGCGGCCAAAAGGAATGCATTCCCTTTCATTGGCAGAACAGACGAGCTCTTTGGCAGTATTTTTTGGGTGGAAATTACCTAATAATGCAAAGATAAAAACGACAATGTAAGCATGCACCTCAGAGTAACAGAAATAGTTACGGATTTCAGAGAACTGTCCGACATGCTATACAACATTACAAAACACAGCAATGTCTAAATATATGTGCCAGCCTGTTTGTGGTCTGAGTTAATGGTATGAAACGAAATATGCACATGATGACTGATCACTTGCGGTAAATTAAATTGACAGGCCAGGCCGAAAGACTGTCGGAATTGATCACCGAGCAGCAAAAGAGGTTGACCACGTTAGCCTTTCACCTTTTTTAGGCACAGAAGTCCCCTTGGCTTAAAAAAACAACAACACCTGGGCAATAAGAAGCTGCCCCAATCGTCCGCGTCGAGTCCGAGTCTCGGGCTTTATAAATTATACAGGACTGCATAACTATTACTAAGTTGCATTATTCCCACTGGTGAGTTTCACAAAGTGGAGTAAACTTACGATTCCCATAAAAGATACTATTTTAAAAGAGGACCAACTAATTATCAAGATCAACCAACTGTTACCAGTCTGGTTTTCGCAGAGGATGGAGATTTATTCAAAATAAACATTTGGTGTCAAAACGCATTCTCTATGTTAAGAAAGCTTCTTATTCAATCATTGTTTTCTTCTTCTCACAAATCGTAGTCAATTAGTCGCCCCGCAAATGTTATAGTGGAAAGGACATTCCGACGGACGGTACACCCAACTGGTCTTCACAATCTTTTGAAAATCAAGAGCTCAAAAACGCTCCCCATGGTTTGTTTGTCGTTATATCTTCAAATATACGACAAACAAACCACGGGTAGAATTTTTGAGATCTGATTTTAATGAGATTGCCTGTCTTCACGGATGCTATTTGTAACAACAATCTCAAGGGAGGTAACCAGAGACCAGCTTTTGGAATAAGGTTGCACTGATTCCTGCACTGTAAGAGGCATGAGAGCCAGAGCAGGGGCCATCTAAAACTGAATCAGACACGCGACATATAGTCTTGTGAAATAACGTCAACCAGGAGATAAGGACACAGATAATTTTGTGTTTAGCTGGGTTTCTCTTTCCTAATTTTATAAATTATAAAATGCGATGACAACAATATACACACGTATGCGCATAAAGAGATAGTGTCATTGGTCGGACTGAAACAAAGCCTTATAAATAAGACCTACATGACATGTATATTACAGTATAAGGCTAACTGTAACAGTGCCTTCTGAATATGGACTGATTTAGAACTTATAATATACTAATGTTACTAAATATCCTATCTTAATCTATTTTCTCCCAACTCTGGAAAATAAAATTGAGTCTTTCAGCTTAGTTTTTTTGAATTCTCCAAGATGAATAGTTTGTTTTAACAGGGTTAAAGAGTTCAATTTGGGCTGCGTAAAGCACTTACTTTGCTTTGTTTTTTTCCACAGTAATTCACTTAGATAAACTGCAAATAAAAATGAACTGTGTTCCTCCAAACAGTGGACAATATTTTTTTACTTGCTCTAATAAGTTATTCCAGACAAAAAAAAATTATTATATAAAAATTCCAGTTAGAAGTTATGTTAGCTCAAAGGGTTTCAGAGAAAACAGAGTTGAAAAATAAAATTTTGACAAAAAATGAAGTGTTAGAAATCGTGCAAACCCTGTCCAGCTGTACACTTGCAAAGAACAGAATCAAACTTTTCAAATTTAAAATTAAATAACTTCGAACTGGAATTTTTATGGGGTCAACATGCGGGACCCTAATATATTTGAGATGGAGTGGGGGCCCCGTTCCTGTAAGAGGATCAGCGTTCGGACCTGCTAACCACTAAACTAGGGCCACTGTACATGTATGAATGTTATTTGTTCCCCATAGTTATGTCAACAATAGCCAAAGTTATATCTAAACCGTAACATCAAGATATCAAACAACAAGTTTTAGTACAAGGCTCATTTTTAATTCACTCCTTCAATTATACAGGATCTTATCATAACAGTTGTAATGTTAAAAAATATGTCCCAATTAAGCTTTTTGTAAACTTTGCTTTCTTGGAGTTCTCTTCCTTGTGACTTTCCTTTTGACACCAGCATCACTGCTGTCTTTGCTTGGACTATTCAATTCTATGTCAGCCTTCTGTTTATGTTTCCTTTTCTTCGGGGTTACCTCCCCTTCACTAGACACTGGTGGTGAAGACGATTCACCCTGGTCACCACTACCATTAACAGAACTCGACAATTTTATAGAATTTCTCTTGTTTTTCTTCTTCTTTTGTTTTGGACTCGGCAGCTCGTCATTGTCCGACAACTTTGGTGATTTAATAACAGTAAACGTTTCCTCTTGGCTTTCACTGGTTTCTTGGTGTGACCGTTTTTTCTTCCCATTCGTATTTTTTTTGGAAGCTGATGATGGGAGGCATCTGGAAAATGTTAAAACAAAAATTAAAATATTTTTTCCATTGAACTTAAAAAGAAATAATCCAATCTCAACTGCTGACCGTATCCCTACTAAATACTGTTCAAATCTATCAACTTAACCATAAATGTCTTTTTCATGTGAAAAATACTACCTTTTTCGATACAATCTTTCTGTGAAAAAGTTCTCCCTACACATGGCATGAACATTGATCTTTATACACAACATTTTAATACTTTAAGGCCCCTTGGAATGGAATAAATTACCAAATGACTTAAAACAGTGACCTTTGTCTACACTTTCCATTTCTTAATTGAAATCCTTTTTTTCTATAGACCCATTTTACATGTTGAGCATCCATTCTTATCTCAGTGAGAACAAGACTTTATATCCACAACTTTTTTCTCAATTTATTCACCCACTATGTCAATAACATTATGGAATTTTTTTACTTAAAGTTACTGTCTAAAATCTCATGCGCTAAAATCCCCTAAGAGTGGCTTCTCTCAACAAATTCAATCAAGCAAATATATGTAACTAATCTTTGATGAATAAGAATTGTTAGTTTCTTTGTTTTATTGGGGTTTAACGTCGCATTCAAGGGTAGTTCACTTATATGATGACAGATTGTCCGACCCCCCTTTACACTGTTCCTTGCATAATTACAGTGGAATACCGATAGGAAACCTCGTAAAAACCACCCTGTGACTCACTTATATCCCCCCATTGGTCGATAGATGGACTCGATCCCATGAACAGTACATCGAAGTAGGACTAGTGAGCGCACTTGCTAACCACAGCCATGGGCCAATAAGAATTGCAATAAATCATTAACAGCGGACAAGAGAAAATTTTTTAACGCGGCATGCATTAACTTACAGTTGATTAAGTTATATGGGTCTACGAGCAACCTGTCCCTGGATTGTGTGGTGTTTAACACCATGCTCTGGGTTATTTCACTTACATGTGAGCGGTGCACCCAAAAAGAACATAGCTGCACAGACACAACCATAGATGTGAAGCAGTTTGAGTAGTAAAGAATCCAACACATACAAAAGAATCTAACACATACAAAAGAGTGTTACACATACCAAAGAATCTAACACATACAAAAGAGTGTTACACATACCAAAGAATCTAACACATACCAAAGAATCTAACACATACAAAAGAGTGCTACACATACCAAAGAATCTAACACATACAAAAGAGTGTTACACATACCAAAGAATCTAACACATACAAAAGAGTATTACACATACAAAAGAGTGTTACACATACAAAAGAGTGCTACACATACCAAAGAATCTAACACATACATAAGAGTGTTAATCATACAAAAGCAAAAAAAAACCGACTTACTTGATTTGAACTATTTTATTGCAGACCTTCTTGCTTCGTTTTGTTAATTTAGATTTTAAAGACTGGAGTTTCTCCTGTACCTTTTCTACTAGAACCTGAAGAAGAAAAATAATGTTGATAAAAATATGTAGTAAAATTATCATGATTGATTTTTATCTCCATTGAAAGAAAATGTATGTAAGAAAAACTTGTCATTTGTTTGAGTGGGGTTTAACGTCGTACTCAAAGGTATTTGACAGACCTAATTTTTTCAAAATTTTGCGTAACCGATCTACTGTGTGCTTGAAATTTAACCCACGTAACCCGTCGTTCGGTTACGTGAAACGAAGTGGCGCAAACGATTGTTCTTGTGAATAGGTTACACCAAATATACTTTTATGTTGCTTGTCTTTGGAGACAGCCAGTTTTCAATGTGTAAAAAATGCAAGCCTATTGCCAACATTTAATTCTACCAGTTGTCCAGTTAAACAGTTATTGATTTCTATTACTTATTAAAATTGGGACAAACCTCAACAACTTTAGCACAATTCATTGGCGCTCTATGCCTATATATAGCTTCTGAAATGTACAACTCTTGTTGTGCTGAACTGGTACATTGTCTTGTGTTTTGCATATCAACAGTTTCTCTTCAGTCAGAGAGATCAAATTGATAGATAAAAGGACACAGCATGTCGCTTTTCAAAATTCCTTTATAGCCCCACCCTGTTCCCCCCTACTCTCCAGCTGTGGAATAGCCTAGAATTGATAAAATGTTGAAGATTGTTTTTGATTTCAAATGCACCAAAAGCCAGGACAGCTTGGGCTTAAAGCAGTCAGAAACAGTGAAACCCCGCCCATCATCTGACATTGTGTTTGTTTAATTCACGACAGACAAGGCATCATCTGTCAATCATAACTATAGGTTGTAGTTCCACTCCCTCAGTCAATTAACCAATTCTACACAGTTCCACAGTGTGGGTGTGGCTTCATTTAATAGGTCGGACACCTGGATAATACTTCATTGTCAATAAAATACAACGTTGAGCCAACCAAACGCTTCATTGGCTATCAAATTTAAAAAATATGCTGCAGTGTATATTTCTGACAAATAACTTTTTAATTGATGGAAGGGATATGTATTACAAGTTGCCCCAGGAAACAAAGTTTTTGTTTTTTTAACTTTCCTTACTACATTGTAAATTGGATGCTTGCAGTGGGTGTATGTTATATAATATGGCCTACGTGACCAAAATACTAATCAGCTGAGGGCCCTCAGACTGTCGGTCTCTGAGATCACGGCAAAGATGAGAAGGTTATTGTGTATGTTGAGCACCCTGGACTTATTTCACGTGAACAGTGACTGTTCGCGTGAATTTTCGTTAGCGTAACCTCCAAGTAACCTGAACTAAAGTTTGATAGAAAGAAATAACTAGACCCCATTGGCAAGACACAATGACAAGATAAGGGTTCAAAATGATCTGCCTCTGAGGTGCCTTTAATAGCTCTTGCTGATCATCATTAATCCAAACATTATGCCAATTGGAAAAAGAATGTTAAAATTTACCTTCCCATTTTCTTTGTCAATAGAAATAAATTTTTGGAGCAAAACGAGTATTTCGTGTGTGTACATTGGTTTGTAGTTGTCCTCATTGAGCCCAAGTAAGATCTGAAAAAAAAGAACAACTGTTATTTCACTGGTAACGTAGCAGTCAAACAGGTGAAGCACCCAGAAGGCACTTGAAATAAGACCAGATGACACAATAGGTCTGGGCCGTGTTGCTCCTTGCCTCTGGGAGAACCAGGACAACAGAAGACTTCCGTGAACTGTCATATTATAGAAAAGGTGAAACATCATTATAAAACTCCACAAGTATTATATTCACTGTGTTTTGTTTCTTTCATCCATATGTTCTACAACATACTTTAGGATATTTCATTAAAAGGACGGCATGTCAGTTAATTGGTTTAAGAAAATTACTATCAATTGATTGATTGGGGCATTACACTGTTTTTACAGTTATTTTACTCGCATGATGGCGTGCAAGTTTTTATGGGTAAAGGAAGCCGTCTTCAAAGTCTCCATCATCAGATATGACAAGAAAGACAAAAGGAAAGACATCACAAACATATCAGCTTTGTGTTGTCCTTAGCTCTGAGAGCACATGTACAAAATAAAGCTCTCTCTCAAATTACCACTGGTTGACAACCAACAAGAAACCTGAGCAAGGCTAGGTACATACTTGCTTTATTTGTTTGACTTTGTTTGGGTTTTAATGTCGTACTCAAGGATATTTCACATATATAATGATGCATTGTCCATTTCACAATATTCTTTGCTTAAATATGGTGAAAAACAGAGAGGAAACTCATTAAAAATCATCCTGTGAATGGGACATAAAAGCAGAATTAATAAGCTGACACATTTATCACTAAGCCACGTATACTAGTTCTGAGGGCATATAATTATGGAGTGGAAGACACTTCCTGATCATTTTTGTTAACACAAAACCCAAATCATGCCATTCTTATCAACAAGGTTACCACTTTCTTATTAGTAATCAATGATCACTTTACCTTAGTCACAGATTCCGTGAAAATATTGACGAATTTCAGCCATTCTTCTTCCCCAATAACATTCCTCTGAAAGATAGCATATTACGGAAATTAATTTTGATTAAAAACATAAATGTTAATGAGCAGTGTTGCACACAGTCCTTGCTTGCTGGTTTTTGAACACCACATTGTTTGATTGATTGGGGTATAACACCACACTTCAGGTTATTTCACTCATATAATGGCTCATCAGCCCAATTAATGAAGGAAACCACACACGATGTCACAGCAAAAAAAGAATGGAGCCTCACAAGATGCAATACAATGACACCACAAACAGATCAGCTTCTTGTTGCCCTTGAGCTCTTGGACCATCAGCGACATTAGGAAGGACCCTTTCAACCAAGTTCCACCCACTTGCGGCCAATCATACTTTGACTAACACTGTCTATGATATGGCCTATTTTCTTTACAGCAATCACACTGGCACAAGGATGTAGATAAATTAAAATCAATCAATCATCTTATGTTCAAGATAAACTCCCAAGACAAATTTCTAAAAAGATCTTAATCTCCAGTTGTGTTATGGGTAACCTACAGAGATCTCGAGAGAAGAAGTAAATATATAAAAAATAAAAAATAGTGCATAGTTATCTAAGTTCTCTGTGAGGATTAAATAAAAATATTTTAACAATTAATTTGTATATTGCCACTTTATAGCAGTAAGGAAACATTTCCTCTCATTTCTAACATAAATCAAAATACTGGTTTCACTTGTTTAATTTAGACATGTGGGGATTTTGGTGTCTATTTTAGTTGGAAAGTGAAACATTGAAAACATACCACATTGGACATCAACAAATGACACAGCAGAGAGGCAGCTTGAGTCTGAAAAAACAACAGTCACATACAATTATATATGGTAGTTTGATAAATCAATCCGTTTATATTATATCTTTGATAATATAAGGAGATCATGGATAAGGATAACAAAGCGCAGTGTTAATATAGGCAGTGAGCCTGTTTACCAATCTCCTCTTCATTTTTCGTGAAATAAAAATACTGTTCAAACCAACGATACCTAAATTCTTAGTTTATTTACTCAGTTTTTATAAAGTAAATTTGACTATAATATTTACCTCGTTGATTAAAGTTACATGTATTATTATAATCATTGTCCAGTAAGTACTAAAGCCGTGTCTTATCTAGGTATGGATATCTGCCTGTCCCAAATCTCTAGGCTCTGGAATTTTGACCGTCTAAATTTCCATTTTTTTTATTATCTTTCACATGTTGAAATTCACACTTCCAACCATTTTTAGAAATCTGCCCGTATCATATTACGGCTGAACTCAAGGTGAATTCACTCATACAAGGGATATTGATAGATAGATTGGTGTTTTACGCCGTGCTTAAAAGGTATTTTACTTATATGACAGCGGTATATTCCAACGATAATTGACTCTAACACAACCAAGATGTAAAGCATTTGCATAATGTTGGAAAGTTTATTTTCCTCCAGTTCTAATTAAAGATGGCATTGCTACTCTTTAACCCTTTGAACCCCCAGCGGTCGCTTTATCGGCACACTATGTAACAGCATTTATAAACACATCTCAAGTAAGCTTCTCGTCCAATCAGCGCCTCTGTTCTATCTGGCTCGCGGTAAACAAATCTGACAGAAGCTATTACTGTATTTTAGAAGCAAATATGGCAATAAAAACTATGTCCCTCACTGAGGTTGTGCAACAGGTATTGAGCTCTGACGAAGAAGACATAGGTACTGATGATTACAGTAAATTATAAGACCTTGAAAGAAAACGGACGCTGTAAGTGTTCGAATTGACAGTGTACATTCAAGTAGCGATAGCGATAGTCCTGCATTGCAACATCAACATGCAGCTGGTGATACATGTGAACGTTGTGCTGGGTTACAGGGCACAAGGCGCGGTCGGCATGTGAAAGGGGGGCATGACCCTTGATAAAATGTTAGGCCTGCAAACCCACCACAGTGGTTCGACAGGCATGACTAACAACATTTGAGATAATGACAAAACAATAAATATGTATGTAGGACAGTTTTATTCCAAAATGTTCTCATTTGAACAATATAACACACAGTTGTGAAACATCCATTCTGCTTGGAACCTCTGGGAAACCTGGGTGGGAGGTACCACGGGGCTGGGAAGCCGGGGTTCAAAGGGTTAAAGGATTGTTTGATGTTTCAAACTCTATCAGATAGCCCATGTCGTTTTCCACCATTTATAAGCATTGCTAGGAGTGGTTATATGCTACAGTGATGAATTAAACTCTATAAGATACATGTAGCCAATGTCCTTTACTACAATTAATAAGCTTTCCCTTTTGCTTTGTTTTTTTTTCCCTGCATTTCCTCCTTACTGAGATTAACTGCATATTGTGATTCATTGTTGTTAAGCGCCACATTCACCGGTATAAAGTTAATATCATAGGATTTGTTCTGGTTGATTAGTGCTAAGTGCCGTGCTCAAAATGTTTAGCTGATAGTATGCAAAACGCTCTCAATTAACTATATAGTGACTGATTAGGTATTGTTTAGCGCTATAATCGACTGATGTTTAGCGCCGAGCTCATAAGTGTATGTCCAGTACAATGAACATAGATTAATGTTTAGCGCTAGAGTTAAGAGGTTTTGTACTCCTATTATTTCTACTTCTCTGCCTCAACTTAATATGGTGGAAGATTGGTAACAAGTGCAACGTTAACATTTATATCATATAAAGGAGTTCCGTTGTAGTTCTTTTTATAACTCATTTACTACATACACTTCAATCTTTTATTGTAGGATGTGAATGGGAATGAGTGCTCTTCATGCTGATCTGTTTAAATACAATATAATTACAGAACATCCTTGTGTGAATTGTAGTCATATGAGTGAAAATACTATTTATTAATTTTAGACTGCCTCACATACGACACCCCAAGAAAACTCATGCTCACTGAATCAGCCAGCATTATCTCTCCTGGAATACATTACTGTTTATTATTTCATTTACATCGAAAATACGATTATAAATTATTTTTGACAAGATCTACTATCTAACCAGTAATAAGAAAATAATCGAAACGGTTCATAATTTCATAAGCAAAATGAATAGATTTAATAACTAGAACCAAGAGTGAAACCATTTCTGAAACATACAAATACATTATTTTTTAAAGTATATTTTGAGACACCATCAAACATTTATGCATTTGAAGACTAAACAAGCTGAGTAGCTAGCAGCACGGCTGGAATTTTCTAAAATTTCCTGGGAACGAGTGAAGTTGCAATACAATTTCCCGCCAGTGTACTGAATACAC
>JAQQZZ010140630.1:4444-27426 GCA_030265115.1 Mopalia vespertina | reverse complement strand
GTGTGTCAGTTGTTGCCACATTTTGGGAGGACAAGGATCTTGTGTGTCAGTTGTTGCCACATTTTGGGAGGACAAGGGTCTTGTGTGTCAGTTGTTGCCACATTTTGGGAGGACAAGTATCTTTTGTGTTAGTTGTTGCCACATATTTGGCATAGATATGTACAATTGTAATGTGATGATTGAAGTGACTTGCAGAAATGTTGACTTTTAGTAAAACTGTTTGAAGTAAAATGAAAGTTGACAAGTAGAACAATTATTGGGTATGTGAAAAGTTAAGTAACTGGATGTAGCATTATTAAAACAACATTTTTTTTTTTTTTTTGCAGCTTTCATCAGTCGCCTAGGAAATGAAAGAAAAGATCAAGCTATAAGATCTTTACTGAGGCACATGCCACTTCTGAAAGCCGGCAACGAGAAAGCCAAAATTGAATATTTAAATATCATTCCCAATGTGCTATCCCACTCAATAGAGAAAGGTGTGTTTATTGAGGAGAGTCGCCAATTGTTGTCCTACTCTCTCATCCACCCAGCAATAAACAGTGAGGAGAGGTCGAAGTTCACCATGTGGCTGGGATACTTAGAAGAGAGATTTACGTATAGTATATATCACCAGTCGCAGCCACACAACGCCAAGGAATTGCCGGGCTACAGCTCCTCCAAAGACAATATCTTCAGTAATTCCACGACAAATGGCTCATTGTTGTCCCTGCACTCAAACGGACGCCATAACGGGTGGGACAATCATGAAAATGGGGACACTAGTCGATTGGCTGAAATAGTTCTAAACGGTGGAAGTTTGTCCGCCAGTAATTTGAGTGAGACCACAAAGAGTGGTTCTCATGTGACTGTAAATGGTGTAGAGCGTATTGGAGAGCATAGTGTTCTGACGCGGGCTAGAGGACATATTCCCCTCCATGCCACCACATCCGCCCCTTCTCAATTCAGATCTCCACCAGCCAATCAACACAGTAAGTTAAAACTTTATCATCGTATCGGTACAGCTTTAGAAATAGTATTAATTATACTGGACAAGTTTGAAGTTATAAAGTCACAATTTCTTCAGGTCATCTTGTAAATCTAATAGTATAATCCATTATGTCCTATGGTAGAAATTGATAATGCTTGAGTTAACTGTTTGTACCTGTCTTGTAATTTCAGATAATGTCCAGCCAAATCTCCATGCCCAGTTACGTCACACGCTCTCAGTCAATCCTGCCATGCAGCCTTCTTCCCCTAACATGTCCCATGTGTCTGATTGGTTACGATCCAATGATAACCAATTTATGCGTGTCAGTCGATCCCAGTCAATCAACTCCGACCACGCCCCTTTATCACCGCAGAGCAGTGTTACGTCGTCAGGGAGTGGCAGTGATTGTCACCATGATGACGGCCCCCAACCTGTCCGCAATAGCTTCGTGGAGGAAGGCAATGGAATGAGAGGTAAGATATCATCAAATAGAAACATTAATAATAGTAATGCTCTTAATTAGATGCTGAATTAAAAGGTTTAATTTTTTTAATTCTTGATTTTAATTGATCAAGGTGGTTTCACTTAACAATAAGGCTATCTCGCCGTCATTTGAGTGTAGCAACCTTAAGTAAGGCCTTAAACTATCATACAAACAAACACTTACCAAGGTCGACCAAGGTGCCCAAACAGCGGAAACCTGTTTTGAAATACCCACTATATGCAATGGACTCTTCCCAACAGTGTAAGCTCTGTGTGAGTTGTATGATTCATATCCATACTCACTCAGTGCATTCTCTGTCCATGGGTCGGTTAACGGCCCAAGGTATAAGGGGAAATTATCCACTTGATTGCAGATATTGCTGGGTGGCTTGTAAAAGATTTCTTCTAGGTTTTCCACCATGTAAGTGAAATAGCCTTGAGTACAACATTTAAAACCGAATGTATAAATAAATCTATGACTAATGTACCATATTCTTCCAAGCCAATGAATTATCTTGGATTGGTAAGATAAATAAAATTGATAATGTTTTTTTTATTATTGTTAAAGATGTTCCAATCTGGTTGAAGTCTTTACGCCTCCACAAGTATTCCTGCTTATTCCAACAGTTGACCTATGAGGAAATGTTAGGGATTACTGAGCAGTGGCTGGAAGAAAAGGTAGGATGTGAGGAATGAAGTAAATTAAAACAAATCTACCGTAACAGTATTTCACCAGAAATATGAAATCTTCAATGAGTACAATATGATTAGCTGATGACACAGACCTCAGTTTGAGCATTTCTCATGGTTAGCCAATCAAATTTCAAGAATGACGAGATTAAAGTTTTCTTGCCTTCCTATAGTATAAGTGAAATAACCTTCAGTTCAGTGTTCTACCCAAATGCAATTATCACATGGCTGCAATATCTGTA
Organism: Mopalia vespertina; assembly: GCA_030265115.1. NCBI lineage: Eukaryota > Metazoa > Mollusca > Polyplacophora > Chitonida > Mopaliidae > Mopalia > Mopalia vespertina. The sequence goes on along the minus strand of JAQQZZ010140630.1, from coordinate 25,044 downwards.
GGAGTGAAATAACCTTAAGTACAGTGTTCTTACTGAATGTATTTATCACACGTCTACTATATCTGTAGGAGTGAAATAACCTTAAGTACAGTGGTCTACCCAAATGCAAATTATGCAATTATCACATGTCTGCTATATCTGTATGAGTGAAATAACCTTAAGAACAGTGTTCTACCCAAATGCAAATTATGCAATTATCACATGTCTGCTATATCTGTATGAGTGAAATAACCTTAAGTACAGTGTTCTTACTGAATATAGTTATCACATGTCTGCTATATCTGTATGAGTTATATAACCATGACTACAGTGTTCTACCAAAATGCAATTATCACATGTTTGCTATATCTGTAGGACTTAAATAACCTTAATTTACAAAATTCTGCTACAAACAGGAATTGTTTTCTAACTATATGTGCATGTGAACTTGTGTATAGCCGAGAGCTGAGTATAAAACAACCAAGGATGTTTTTCATTGTTAACACTGATTTAGGTGATAAACTACTTCCTGTGATCTTCCAACAGCCAGGGGAGACTACTGTTGTTTGTCATGCCTCGGTCTATTATTAGCTCCTCTCAAGCTCTGATCAGACAGGCTCTTGTCTAAAATAAACTCACTGTAACATGAACTGCTAACAATAGATCGTGATGTGCTCACATTTCTTTACATCTTGTATTCAGTCTACAACAACAATCAATAATACATGTACAGAACATCATTTTTCTTTTTTGGCTGTACATCATTTTTCTTTTTGTCTTTCATTTTTTGTATGATTCATGCAGTAACTAAATGTACTTCTTTAATAATATATTTAAATTATTTAAAAGAAAATATTGGATGATTGTATGTGTTGGTGTTAATTACAATTCTGTTTCTAAGAATTTTTACCACCAAATCATACATGTTTCATGCATGGCAATATAACAATCTTTCAACCATTGCTGCGGTTGGTTGGAGGGAGCTTCATGTTGCCCTGGTGCTCTCAGAGTTAAAGGGGAACAGGAAGCCGATCTGTTTGTGGTGTCTGTATTGCGTCCTGTTTTTGTCCAGTAATGTCTTTGTTTGTTGCCAGTGGTGTCGTCATCCTCGTCACATCATCATATGAGTGAAATATCCTTGAGAACGACGTTAAACCCCAATCAAATCAACCATTGCTTGCCTGTTCTTGTCATAGCAACAACTTATTTTATATATTTTGTGTGGACGGCTGAAGGCTGCTAATTCTTTTGCCCTGGTGCTCTTAGGGCTAAAGGGCAACATGAAGCTGATTGCTTTGTGATGTTTTTGTATTGCATCTTATGATTAATAATAGTAATCTTTATTTACAGAGGGTTGACAAACTCAATGAGCAAAGCTGATCTTCCCTGAGGCCCTCCTTACACTCACATACATGCACACACACTCATTCACAATATATACATGTAGTTTGTCCTCTTATTGTTATCTTTGTTGCCAGTGGATTCGAGGACCATTACCTTCATCCACATTTTTTTTGTAATGCTTTGGCAGATTGAATTAAGTTGCTGTTCTACTTTTATATGACAAGTTAATACAGGTTTGAGTTTCACACAATTTTGTTAAGTTTTGGCCATTTTTGAAAATTAGACAAAATATCAGACAGTATTCTGTTTTGGGATTGAGCCTTAAGTTTAAAAACAGCAGACTTTTTCGTCAACATTATAGTCACTCTTACTTGGATAAATGATAAAATATATCTGTTCAGAGAGTTGTAAAGGCTTAGGCAGAGGGCCCTGTGTCCCCCCGTCCTTGGGACACCCTGAATTAAACAATTGCCTCATTTAGACATCCTGTTTTAAGAATCTTTAACATGCAGGAGATATGAAAACTGTAAAAATTGGACACTCGGTTACTAAAAAAGTGAAGCAAAATAACAATTTTGGACACCATACTCTTGATTCCTGGCTAAGCCCGTGGAGAGGTGTAAGCAGTATGCATTCGATACTGTCCCTTGTTCATGTAGAAACATAATCATTGGTGATAAATTGCATGGTGTTTCTCTTGTTTCAGAATGTAACCAAAGGTGCTCGACATAAAATAGTTGTGAATATAAACAAGTTAAAGGAGCGACCTGAACAGTTACGAAATCTAGAAAAGGTATGATATAATAAATATATAATGCTCATAACAACACAAATGAACAGCTATGTTGAATAGCGGTCATCCTCATCTCTGGGTTCTGTTTTAGGCGGTTGGAGGGAGTTTCTACCTGCCCTGGTGCTCTCGGAGCTTATGGGCAACATGAAGCTAGTTTCCTGTTGCCCTGGTGCTCTCCGAGCTTATGGGCAACATGAAGCTCTTCTGTTTGTGGTGTCATGTATTACGTCATGTGGTTGTCTGTTAGTTGCCAGTGGCTTTGATGGGTGGTTTCCTCCACCTGTTTGGTTGGCACATCGTCATGTGAGTGGAAAAAACCTTCAGTACGTCATTAAACAATCAATCTGTGCTCTATTTTTTGTTTTCTCTTCAAGATGTTATTTCAATTCTGTACAAATCTGTTCCTCTGCAGAAATCTATCTCCAGTAAAATCTTACTGAATTTGTCGTAAATAAAGTTTATCTCGTGAAAAAACATCAGGAGTAAAACCCATGAAGCCGTTTAATAGAGAGGCCTGTTAACAGTGAAGTCTATCTAGTGAGAATTGTCCCTATTCAAACTGTCCTTAATGAAGGTCTCTAGTGAAATCTGGCTGTAGTGAAGCTTGTCTATGTACTATATATGTTATATATGTCTCCTTAATTTAATTTCAACTTTACAATTATCATACAGTCACAGATAGTATAATTCTTAACATCATTCTACGTAAATATTTCAACATTTTATTGTAGCATCTTCAGGAGTGTATTTTTTTGCTATATATTTTACCCCAGAAGATTATACAATAAATGTTGAAACACTAAGTAAACAGAAGCTTTCAGAATAACACTATTGTTGTATTGCACGGCAATCAACATTAAAAGTACAGGCCTTTGCTACTATATCGAATAACTTAAACTAAACCCTTATCAGTGGGACTTTAAGTTTGAATGTTTCTGGAGAGCTCATGGAGCAGTTTTACAAATGCCGTGGAATGTTATAAAGAGTATGGTAACAAGTCCGCCGTACACCACCCACAAGTGGTTGACCAAGGTGAGATATAACATGTAACTACCACAATATGCTCTCCCTTATTACAGGATATATTGGAAGATGCGTCTATAAAATCTGCCTTGTCAGAAATGAAGAATATGCTGAACACACCTATCAAAATGTATTCTCAAAGTGCTAATAGATCACCGACCTTGAACTCTGACCTTCCTGGTTGTGCTGGAGATGCGAGTTCAGTACAAACGCTGATTGCAATGTCGCCGCCCCCTTCGCCATCATTAGTGGATGGGGAAACGTCAACTGTGGCCGAAGGAGACTTACCAGGTCAATTCACTCGATTAATGGGAAAAGGTAATTGCCAACAAATAAAACGCTTTGTAGTGTTATGGTTATTTTTTAAAACCAAGATTTTGAAACAGTTTCCCAGTTATGTTTGTTCATGATATAGGGAGCCTAACATGCTCTGACTGTTGATAACCCTTTGTCAATGTGCACCAAACCCTGGAAATCCTTTCCAGTTTTACTGTTCTCTTTCCCTTCTGGGCCAGAATACTAAACTTTCATCATGATAGAGTAAAATGTCTTTACAGAAGTGATTTACAATTCTGTATTCTTCACACATTATAGTAAGGACAACAAATTCTTGCTGAGTCCAGTATAACAAAAGTTTATCTAGCTACATGTACAAAATAAATATTTCCCAAGTTCTTTGTGTTTTCCTGTAATACTTACATGGTTTACCTTTCAGTCTGTACACAGTTGTTGGTTTCAACTCGCGGACTCGATGATGACTCTTTTGGAAGTTATTTCAACCTTATTGACAAGTGTATCAACCACGAGGTGAGTGAATATATCATTTTTATTCACAGTATAGACACGGCATATATGGTAACACTGAAAATTAATCTTTAATGTTTAAGCTCATTTCTGTATTCCCTGGGTTGTCCTTTCTATAGCTTTACAATGTAGTTCTTGAGTTAAAACCAATGGCCTTTATCTAAACTTTATTATTATTCTAAAAGTATGATTTGTTTGTTACCTGTGCTGATCAACCATAAGCTGTGACAGTCATATGTTTGCTTATTTTGTCTAGGCATTTACCCCCAAACAGAAAAAACTTCTCTCCACATGGAAGCAACAAGCTCAGAAAATCTGCCCTCCCTCTCAGCTCAAGTATAGTTTAGATCCAAGTAAACGGAAAGGGTAAGTCTTATGTCAGTTTATCAATAGTTGTGTTTACCTGAAATTGATAGATAACTATCTTCAACAAGTGTTTAGTTGAATGGTTTTCAGGCATGTGGATTTCACAGAAACGATTGTTCTGATACCGTGTCCTTTCTCAGGTTTAGAAAACTCAAAAAGATAATTCTGTTTCCCACACTCTGAGAATACCATAAAAAAATAATCTATTTATTATGCTTGGTGCAACCTTACCCTTGTGAATAACAAATTGGTGACAGCACTTTTGTGCTCTAACTTTAAAGACCAACATCAATTATAACTGCATCTGTTTGGTGTCTCCATTATTCCAAATATAAGTACTTGCAGAGTAGTTAAAGCTCTACTGTATTATCTTTTCTTGACATATTTCGGCCATTTTTAGCTATATGTTTACTGTGTTAACAAATGATGTATAAAGTAGCCGTGGCAGAAGTGTATAGTTGCGGCACACATTAATCTAATGAAAAAAGTATTCAAACACTGTTTACTCCTATCTGTCCACATTTTAGTAGAATAAATTAGGGGCATTCATATATTGGGCTAACAAAGTTTGACATAAGCAATACACACGTTATTTGTTTTCCCCTATTTGAAATATTTACATATGGTATAGGCAATACAATCCTGCAATCAAATCATATGAGATAGCTATTTGTTGGTATAAGCTCTACCTGTAATACAGCCTTAATCAACAAACAAACAATTGAACAGGGGAAGATGAGTATTTTTTCTGTAACAAACCATGGATAACAATTGCTGATTACAATCTCATTTTCTTGTCACAGCTGGGGTAATACCTATCCTCTCAGTGTGGTCAACCGTGGCAGTCAGAGAGGTGGGCGGTCACCAAAGGGCATGCTAGCGCAGTGGAGTTTCGGCTCTAAGAGGTCCATAGTGGGTGGTACAACGAGTGGTCATTTACCTCTGAGTCGAAATCACTCTCTCAATCCAGCTATGTTCTCCAGACCTGGACTCTTCGAGGTAATCAATATGTACTTTGTTTATTCTTTGATTGATTAGTGTTTAAAGCCATGTTTAGGGGTTTTCACTTACAGGAGGGCTATATACTCTGACAGTGAACCGCCACACTTACAGGAGGGCTATATACTCTGACAGTGAACCGCCACACTTACAGGAGGGCTATATACTCTGACAGTAAACCGCCACACTTACAGGAGGGCTATATACTCTGACAGTGAACTGCCACACTTACAGGAGGGCTATATACTCTGACAGTAAACCGCCTCACTTACACCATAACATGTTTTCCTCCAACAGCCTACTTTCAGGAAACAAATCAAGGACACTAGCTGTGGATGTAACTAATCATTTTTCTAGTAGTTTATTTTAAGACCACTTACTTTTGATATTGTTTATAGAATCGTCTTGCAGCAAATCAGCAATAGAACCAAAAAGGTTTAAATGTTTTTAACAAAAAAAAATCTCTGCAATTCTAACTTTTTGTTGCTTAATTTCTTTTCTACCAGGGTAAACAGGCAGTAGTGAGAGCCCAGTCTGCCCCTCTTCGCTCCTCTAACTTATCCCAAGCACTACCACCTAGAACAGGTTTGTACAATCTATTCTATTTAATTGTCTGGTTTACCTTAAGTATGGCATTAGACCCAAATCAACAAAGGGAAATCCAATGGATGACGGCACCATTGGCTGACCTGTGACCTGTTTATATAGTTTTTTTAGAGTTAAAGGTTGAGATGCTAACAAACATAAGACCATCAAATCTGCATTACAACTTATTCTTCATTTAGGTACAACAAACTCTCAACAATCATCGGCTATATAAATCCTTTCTGTATAGCCTCTGACAAAAGAAGGCCCGTTTCTCGAGGATTACCAGAACAGGGTTTCCTTTTGAAGATCCAATTAAAATCCTCTTAGGTGTTTCTAGTCTAAATATTAATATAGACTTTGATTTGTTCCAGACAATGTTTTTCTCCAGACAGCCAGTTAAACTGTCCCCCTCTTAGATACAACATAAACAGCTGCAGTCTGAACCCCTCCAAATGACATCACCTAATTGATTTCATTCGCAGTGACCCTGTTCTTCCATCCTCATAAAAACCATAGTCTTTTGTCAGCCGATAAAAACAAATTGATTTGTATATATAAGAAGCTGCTGATCAGTGAGTTTAGTTACAACATTTAGGTGTCTATTCTGACAACTTTTTCAAACCTATTGTTGAAAATGATGACATTAAAATGATGGCGATAACTTAAGATGATCCTGAAAGTCTGATGTTTATAGACCTGTATTTTGGGTTGGTTTGGGTGACATGTCTGTTTTGTCTGTATATGTGTTCCCTATAGCAGCCTTTTGTCTGGTTAAACTCAACAAGTATATTCATAGTTTTTTAAAAATATTTGCTTCTTATTTGAATTTAAATCTGTGTCTTTCGCTGTATTACGGTATTTTTTTTCTTTCTTTTTTTCTAGAAGTTGGATCCTCTGAGACGGAGATAAATGCACGGCTTGATTCCCTATGTCTCAGTATGACAGAACATGCTCTCGGCAGTCTTGGCAAGTATTTTAGCTTACCTGATTTAAGAAACAACATGATTGGACAAAGATAAGTTCCCAAACATCCTTAAAGGTTCAATTGGTGAACTTGTCAATGTTTTCACTGCTTGAGACAACAGTGTGTTTTATTACTTTCTTATTTATACACTTTGTGAATTTGAAAGAACAGCAACTTGAATTAGTAAAGGGACAGAATGAAGCTGATCTGTTTGTGGTGTCTTTGAATTATGTCCTGTTATTGCCCAGTCTTAACCAGTGACTTTGAGGGTGGTTTTAGAAAAACAGTTGTGAAATTGAAGGAAGCATATATGTTTGCCACCCTCAGTTATTCTAGCTTTATTTAAAACAAGCAGTCTCTTCATCTATTAATAATTGTAATAAATCCATGAAAATCCTTGAATTGCAATTTTACCTTGGTATCATCAATGAGTTTGTAAATTGCGGTTGAACTTTGGTTTAAAAACTGGAATAATAAATGACCCGTCTCATTCTTCCACAGATGTTGCTGACAAAACCTCCACATTTTGACATGAACTTGACGGTTGAGTGGCGTTGTCATTCCTGAGTTATCCCCATTGTTTAAAGTGAATCCCAATGATGCCGTGCTGCTTACAGTGTTGGATTGTGCTGTTTTAGTGACTGTTGTTCAGTGCCTTATTACGATAGAGCAAAGACTGTTAAGCGTTTGTTGAAATCATGTACAATCAGTTTTGTCCTAATAATGTGGCTTGCCTATGTTTCCATAAATGTAATGAATTTTAAGTAAAACTTTCATTCTGTTTCTGTTCTAAATTGATAAAACCAGATGTCGAGGTGCTGTTCACCAGTATCCACTCTAAATTTGCAGCAGTGTTGTTTTATTCTCAATGAAAGAGGGATAGACCTCTGGTATTGCTACAGACTTTTTGCAGAACTGTTAGTGTATTATGAAATTAACATCTAATAATGTTAAGTGGAACAAAACTGGTTGTACTGTGATTTGAGGAAACCAGCTATGGGTTGCTCTTATGCTGTAGATATATGTAAATAAATAAACTGAGAATTTATTTGTTCTCACATCTTATCCGTCAAACAGTTGTGAAATTTCAGGCTAAATTTAGACAGAGGCAACTCCATTTATTGGTGCTTGGACATCATGTTAACTTTATGGGTTTAATATTTCTCATCATGTCTATTTTGTTTTTAACATAAACAGTAATCAATTATTGTTTTATTAAGGGGACATAACTCTGCTTATACTAACCTTATCCCTTCTTGTTTATTTACAGATGCACATATTATTCATCAGCAATATTTATGATTTAATATATTGGTAACATCATCATGTTGACTGAATTCAAATTTCTGTCCAGTTTTATTTATGGAATATTTGGGTTCGTTAATACAATGTAATGTTGTATTTGGGTTTATTTATTTCCCTTCTCGTGTAATTATACCGTATTATCCCATATCAGAAGGGTTTAGGGTTATGTTCATGAATTTCAATATTTGAATATTGACTGCCTTTCTGTTTAAATCTATTATTGTATTGTTCTCTATTGCATGTTATGTATTCTTTTGTGTTTGTTGCTAGGTTTCTGTCAGACAAAAGTTTCAAAGTTACCATCCCCATTTATGGTTGTTTCTACAAGGATAGGTTGCCTGTGTATCATGTGGGCAGCTTGTAGGGAGCTTTCTGTGCTCTGGCACTCTCAGAGCTAAGGGGCAACACAAGGTCTGTCTGTCTGTGGTGTCCTTGTATTGCTTCCTATGCTCTCCTGTCTTGTCTACTTTGTTGCCAGTGCCATCAAGGCAATTTTCTTCACACATTCTGCTAAAAGGCTGTCAGGCCTGTGCTGTAATCTTTAAAACACAAACTTGATTGATTATTGGATGACAAAATTTGTCAAAATCAGTAGCAAAATTCAAATTTAGATGAAGACTGCAAACAATTTGGGAAACCTATAAATGGGTTCTCCTAAATTAAGTTTGCATAACCATGGGGAAACCCCGTTCTGACCGTTCTCCCTAACAGCACAGGCCTGGCTGTCGTATAATCGAAACATTGGTGGAAAACCCCATGTCAAACAAGGATTGACCTCAACTTGAGAATAGTTTCATTTGACAGCATCTGTTGTAACCTTTAGGTTGATCGGTTTACGGCTTATCAATTTGAAACATTTGGATCATTTGACTTTGTATACATCTACATCACCTATTTGGAAAAAATGACCTTTTAGGTCGTGGTAGCAACTTTTAGGCCCCTGTGGTAACTTTGTTCCCTTTATAAACTGAACTCTGATTAGGAGATTACATGTAGATTAATTACTTTTATTGCTATCCCTTTGTTTTTACCTCTGTTTGTGTTTTGTGGAATGGTTGAGGGGGAGATTTCAATGTTTATTTTTGTAGTTAAAAGAATAAGTTGTATTTACAAAGTCATATAGTGCTGCCGGTACAGTAACTGACCAATTTTGTTTCCATAGAATTGTGATTAAGTTCACAACATATACATAAACAACATAACCATTGTCATTGTACACATGTAGGCAAGCAGCTAGTTGTATGCCTACAGTCATGCCCTTTTGAGCCATTTGTAACAGTGGTGGATCTAAGAACAGATTTATAGACTGCTTGTAAAAAATTTATTTAAAAGATGAAATTTTTATTTAAAAAATATTGTTGGCTAGCCACAAATCATCTGAAGAATATTGGATTAAATGTAAAAGTTTTACATGTGACCTCTCTATATTATAGTCAGTCACTTAGAAAACGGAAATTCTCACCAGCTTTTCACGGTGAAACTATTACCTAATCCCTAATAATATTTATCAAGTCCCAAGCAAAATTACTTAAATTCAAATTTTGGATCCATCACTGTTGGCTTTTCCCTTCTTTTTTTTCTGAAGCTCAGAAAGATACCATATTCAGTGCTGTATTAATCTTTTTCAAATTCGGTGATAACTTTTAATGCTGTCTGGTATTGTAGCTGTTATATCTGTAATTAGACAGCCATCTACTTTCTGATAGAATACTCAGGTTGGGTGTATTTCATCATGATTTGTATAAAGTTGTGCATATGTAAAATGTTACGTTAATTTTTCAGAATGAATTTTCTATGCTACTTTGATTGAGTACCAACATTTCTTGGATTTCCAATGGATTGATAACTTCTTAAAAGTTGCATTTTTCTGACCGAGGTTATGTTCCACTAATTGAAGTAATATTCTAGTTGTCATGGTATTTAAGATTAACTGGGAGGAACAAGCCCGGGTATAAATTTACTTTTGTTTGCATATTTGAATGCTTGAACAATGTCTCATGAAAAGATGTTCTGATCATGTTATCAAATAAAATTTTTGAAATACAAATATTAATTGTGAAATAGATGTATTCTAATCAGATGTACACAACTTTTATAATTTTTAATGGCGTCTAGTAAAACCGGGGCGATTGCTATTAATCCAGGCTCAGTAGTATTTACATTGAAGCATAAAATTGTGACAGCGTTGTCTTGAAAGGTCTCGGATCGCCAGTTTGCCAGTCATGTCGAGTATGGTTTCCTTCACCTGTTGGGCTCGCATGGCCTTACATCAATGAATTAATCCAAACATTAAAATATGGCTTAAAACCTCAATCAAACTTGCCAATTTACTAACATTAAAATCTTTCAGTTGTTTTGCTGTTGCATCCATCTTAAGTGTAACTTTGTGATACATGTAGTTTAACCTGGGCTAATTTACCTGTTTTGTAAATTGATTCAGCAGATTTTTGCCAGTGTTCTATCCAATTTGTTTATTATTAATAATATCATGTTGAATTTACATATCTGTTAAATGAACAAGGCTGGACAAAGTAAGTGCTGATAAGTCACCAGACTAGGGGACTGATCTCTAGAGGAGTGATTATAATGTAAATACGTTCATTTGTTTTATGACGTGAGAATAATGAGTAATTGTAAATACAGATTAAAACACTCCAAACTATCGACTAATCCTAGATTGGTTTATCTTGTGAAGCTGTTTGATTTCTGAGACAACCAATCATAGATACATGTAACAGTATAAAAACAGAATTTGATTGCCTGATGTAAATATGTACTTGCATATCTGGGTAGCTTTCCGTTGAAATCAAGTATAGACAAATTCTTAACAAAACAAAAGATGTGTTATATAAGGGTTTCTCATAATTCTAAACGATACAGCTCCTATAGTCAGTTGGAGTAAAAGAGCTATGTTTTGATAGATGTTGAAATATAACGGGCCATTTCTAGAAAAACTCTGTTAATTGTTTATATCACACCTGAGGCTATGTGGTCTTTATCTGCCTAATTTGAAAATGAATGACAAGGGTTGGATTTTTGAATATCTGCGATGCAATATATCACATGTAAGGAGCGTAAGTTTTCGAGCAAACATTTGTCCCATTTGAATATATCTCGTCAGCGTTTGTTACCAGTGACTTCCTGAGTTTCTGTTGCCTATTGAGCTGGCATTCCATCATTTGAGTAAAATAATTGTAATAGGACAAAAACCCCAATCAGTTTTGAAGTAATCTTAGCTGCTATAGGTGGTCTTTTTTATTCACTCTGTTTTCTCCTCGCGAATTTTATGAATTTCATTACAGGGTAATACTTAAAGCTGCCTGTCTGTTGGTTCAACTTTGTCCTACAGTGATTTCACTGTTGACGTGTGAAAATCTATCAATTGTTCTTATTGAATTCTGCTTATTGTGTTGTGACGTTTTAATGTGGGAACAAAATGTTATTTTTCTACATCGCTTTCATGATAAGCCCTTGATATGATCATGTCAGGTGTTCAGTTGTAATCCTCCGAGAGGGTGTATGCATTGTGTTAAACAAAATTGCCATAGTTCCCAAAACGTTTTTAACAATAAGAGTTTCTTTGTATGAAGAAACTTTTATATTATATAAGGATCTGTCAGAAGAAATTTAACATTTCTATTTTCTTCCAAGGTTATTTGACAGGTTTTTTTCTAAGGAGGCCAAATTGCTAACATGTTGTATGAAGACTTTTTATTTTTAAAACATGTGACTACTTGAACAATTGTAAGATTTTTTGTGTGTGTGAGTTTTGCACATGTAGTTGTGCTAAACAAAATCAAGTTTCCACACACCTCAATATCAATTTGTATTTGCCAATATTTGTATGGATTCTGCTGTAAACGTTAATCACCGTCAGATAACAAGATTTCACCGACAGATGGTCACGATATCACCATCCGATCAAATGATATCTCCATTGTTCATTTTCGTAGCAACCTTTTGTTTGCTGTTTTTCGCTCAGATCTGAAGTATTTTTATTGAGCATGTGCGAAGGGTACAAAAGTCTATAATTAGTACTGTTTGTGAAGTCTATCCCTGTCAGTTATTTTGCTGTTCTTTTCTATTTCCAATGTCCTCTAAGTATGAAATGAAAGTTTTTAAGACAAACCTTGTGTCAATGTTTCGAGGTATTTCCTGTTCAAACAATTAAAAATTAAACTTTTTACTGTTAAAGCTTTGCATTTTTTAACCCTTGTTATGTTCTGGATTATAGAAATACTAGCTTGTTCTAGCTTGTTAGGCCAGATGAGAGGAGTTTTCTGAAGTCCGGCCATGTTTGTATTGCGACATGTTCTTAAAGTTTGTTATGTTGTTCTCAAGTGAGTTTGAGGGAAGTTTCTTGTATAATAAATGTTAGTGGTTGCCCTAACTGAACAAAAGACTGTCTTGTTGATTTTTACACAATACTTTTATTAGATACTGATAGGTACTTGGGCCATATTTCTAATCGACAGGCATGGCAGCATGTTAACATCCTGCCATATATCCCTCTGCTTAAGGCCCCAACAGTGAAATCCATTCAACTTCCCTTTAACGAGTGGTGGATTGGGAGGGAGCTTCCTGATGCAGAGTGAAGGGGCAACATGATTGGTTTGTGAGGTCTTTGTATTTCATCCTGTCTTGTATTTGTTGTCAGTGGCGTTTCCTTCACCAATATCCTTAAGTATGGCGTTCAACACCAATCAAACAAAGCATAATGCTTGAAAATCTCTTATGTTTATTATGATATTCCGACAAGGGTGATACAATGCTTAAAAAGTGAAACATGTGCCTGATTGGTCTATTCGTTTGCGCTAGTTTACTTTGATCTTTGTCTGACTGCCTACAGACAGTAAGCATGACAAGGTATGATATGAATCAGACACTTGTATCTTGTTGAAAGATATCCGTTCTGATCTGGTTTACCAGTTGACAGTCTGTGGGTAAACACTCTATAGTAGATGAAAGATCAGAAATCCACTGGGATATTGCCTGGGATCTTTAACACATCTTATTTCTAATGATGTCATTTTTTTTAAACTAAACAGATTCCCTTGCTTTTCGTTAAAAGTTTGTGCTCACTGTAATAATCCTTTACCCCTGCCAAAGGCTTTTTTTCTCAACTTTTCAAGTCCCCACTATTCAAGCACATCGCCAAGACTTCTCTGCTGTGTGCCTGGTCATTATCATTCAATCAAAGGTTGCGTCTTCTACAGAAGGTGAGTCTTGAAGGTTTGGAAAACCTTTGCAATAAGGCTGTGTCTGGAGGTGATTACACTGAGAGAGAGTTACATCTTTGATTTACTGGGTCCGATCCCCACATCGCTGCAAGATCCCAGGATTGTCTGCAGAAGTTGTCATGCATATGAACATCGTCTTGGAAAGTTTCTTGGATATCGTTCAAGGAACTCTGCGATGTTACTGGGAAGATGTGGGCATTGTTGAAGAAGATGTGGGAATCGTTCAAGGAACTTCTTGGGATGTTCCTAGGAAGATATGGGAATCTAGGCCTGCAGGGCTTATGGCAATGACATGTAATAATTGTTGACCTCATTTTGTCTGCAGGATACCTTGGGCTGGACAGTACTGTATTTAGCCAGTTCATTTGGTAAAACTTTGCTTCCTGTGCTCCCTGTGACCGCTGCAGTTAGTACAAGCCTCCTGTGTGATCTGAGCAGCTAGTATTAGTTAGGACAATCGTTCCTAGAGATATGCTCAGACATCTGCTTGGAGACATTTGTCTACATAACTGCACACCAAAATTTACTCAACTTTTCCAGGACATTTACTCCCACAACTGCTCTGGGACATTTACTAACATAACTGCTCCGAACCAGTTTCTCACAACTTCTCTGCGATAACTGCACTGACAATTACTCTCACAACTGCTCCAGGACATTTACTCCCACAACTGCTCCAGGACATTTACTCGCACAACTGCTTCAGGACATTTACTCGCACAACTGCTCCAGGACATTTACTAACATAACTGCTCCAGGACATTTACTAACATAACTGCTCCGAACCAGTTTCTCACACAACTTCTCTGCAACAACTGCTCTGACAATTACTCCCACAACTGCTCCAGGACATTTACTAATACAACTGCTCCAGGACATTTACTCACAAAACTGCTCCAGGACATTTACATACACAATTGCTCCGAACCAGTTTCTCACAAAACTGCTCCAGGACATTTACATACACAATTGCTCCGAACCAGTTTCTCACACAACTGCTCTGTGACATTTACTGACACAACTGCTCCAGGACATTTACTCCCACAACCGCTCCAGGACATTTACTCCCACAACTGCTCCAGGACATTTACTCACAACTGCTCCAGGACATTTACCCACACAACTGCTTCAGGACATTTACTCCCACAACTGCTCCAGGACATTTACTCATACAACTGCTCCAGGACATTTACCCACACAACTGCTTCAGGACATTTACTCCCACAACTGCTCCAGGACATTTACTCCCACAACTGCTCCAGGACATTTACCCACACAACTGCTCCAGGACATTTACCCACACAACTGCTCCAGGACATTTACTCACACAACTGCTCCAGGACATTTACCCACACAACTGCTCGAGGACATTTACTCACACAACTGATCCGGGACATTTACTCACAACCGATCAGAGGACATTTGCTCTCACAACTGCTCCACCACATTTACTCACATAACTGCTCCGCAACATTTACTGGTATAACACTGTAGTTGTTGATAAAACAATTATTGTTGGAATGATTGTTACACACACTGGTTTCTCTGTAAAGGTGTACCAACCGTTAGTAGCTTTACAGGGCTGATCCAGGTACTTCTAGAAAACATCAGCTGTTTTTATACGACTGATTGTCCACTTCACATTGTTCCATGCCTAATTGTGATGGAAAACTGAGGAAACCTTGTAAAACCAATCCCACGATTGCCGGAGCCACATCGTGTGACTCACTCATATACCGGATGATCAACAGATGTAGCTGTCCAATGGAAGTGTAAATGAATATCACTGAAACATATCACTGTTTATAATATTTATTTCTGGCTTCCTCTAGTTGCATGTTGATTAAAACAATTTACAACACTTTACCATAGTACATTTATACACTAAACAAGTTCTAGTGGTGTAAATATATAAATAAATGAATTTATTACATTGACACAAAATAACAATTATTTTTGTGGAATTAAAACAAAACTTGTTAAATTTATAACAATAACTTGAACACAAATTTATTGAATTGTGGATAGAAAAGCTTTCTGTTTGTTGGCTTGGTGGTTAGCGAGTGCGCTTTCAGAGCCTACTTCGATGTACCGTTCACGGGATCGAGTCCGCCTGTCGACCCTCAGGTATATGAGTGAGTCACAAGATGTGGCTTTTACGAGGTTTCCTCTCGGTTTTCCACCGTAATAAAGCAAGGAGCAGTGTGAAGTGGACAATCCATTGTCATATAAGTGAAATACCCTTGAGTACGACGTTGAACCCCAATCAAACAAACAAACATTGCAGTGGAAAACAGGGAAGAAACCTCGTAAAACCACCCCCGCGATTGCTGGAGCCATGTCATGTGACTCAATGATATACTTGATGGTCAACAGACGGACTCGATCCTGTGAACAGTTTATTGGAGTAGGATTAATAAGCGCACACGCTACCACTAAGCCACAGCCGCGGGTCGAAAAACTTTCGGCATTTTGCTGTAGTTGTCTAAATAAAGACCACAATATCATAGATCAACAAAATGAAACAGAAGAAAAAAAATATGTTAGACACAAGCTGAATAAGCATAAGCTAGCTTAAGGAAGTCGATTGATTCATTGGTGTTATTACTCAAGGTTATTTCACTTCCCGATGTAGAACGGTGGTGTACTGTAACACATATATAAGATGTGAAGAGTGAAGTTACAGTGGTACATTCATCTTCCTCCCGTTCCGAGTACAATAGCAGGACTTCTCTGTTAGCCAGAGGTCTTATAAGGATGAAAATTTAAAATCTTAATTACAGCATTGCCAAATGATCTATTTAGATGCAAAAAACTGACCCGAAGTAGATCGAAACTACTGGGTCAACAAAGATATAGAACTAAAACCTTAATCTATTATCTGTATAAAATAGTGAGGTTTGGAAATGTTTTTCTTATTGATAGAAAACAATTTGTATTAAGTTTTAAAATTTTATGACCATGTACCTTTGATATTCTGTACCTGCTACATGTATAAATGTCAAAGATTACCTTTGCTTGTAATTAACTGATGTTAATAAAGGGTTTACACAAAACAAGATATTAGCATGTGGACTGTATTTTAGTAAGTGTCACTTCTATGTATCAATTTTGTTGCATTTTATATTTATATAGTTATTTTTTGGAAAAACAGTTTAAACAATACACCAAGACAAGCTTAATTCAAATAGCACCATATTGACAATATACTGTATGAATTGGAATTCAATAGTTTGGCTCTACACAATTGAAACAATATTCTCAGTGACATCAACTTTTCTTGTCAGATTTTTTTAAAAACAGAAATATATTGTAAAAGGGGTGTGGTCTGATGCCTTAAAATTGCCCGCTTGCCAGGTGTTAGGTTATCATCGGATTTTGTAGAAGATTTTATCCAAGAAACTAACCTTGAGCTCTACAAACAATGTACACGGTTAGCGCTATTATTGCAGGATACAAAGCAAGGTTAAAATAATTGATAAACAACAGGACTTGATAACACCTGGACATTGAGTTGACCCTGACTAATATAGTGCTATCGCCCAGGGTCCAGTTGCTCGAAAGAGTATTAGTCACTAACACCAGATTACATGCAAATCGCTAATAGTAGATTAGAGATAGACCTTCAACATGGTATGACGTCATCTAATACCGGATTAAATTTAATAGTGCTTCAAGCAACCGACCCCAGGAACATTATTTAAATATACAGATCATTTTGTTGCAGCCACTGATGAAATAAGGGACACTTGCCAGGAATGGCCAGTACAGGGAAACTTTTCAAATGACAGGAATCCGGTCATCTCAGGTGGAACGTTTCAGATTGCAGTTGTTTATGTGATATTTCTGGCTGCAATCTGGAAAACTCAGTTTAACTCGGTTTGTGCTAGAAACAATTAAAAGAGGATTTTTAATGGATATTTTAAAGGTGCCGTTTGGGAGCAATCCTGCCATTCTTTATCGGCTGCTGTAAAAAAAGAGTTTGTATGAATATTAGGACATGAAAGTCTTGTTCTCTTCTAATCGACATCAAGGTACAGTTTGTACCTTCTTCAAGCTCTCCCTACGTTTTGAATACCAAACTTTCAGAGCCGTATTGCGGTTTGGTGTAGCTGTTGGACTGGCAGGGAGAAAGGCATTTTTTTAACTTTCTGTTTTCACTAGAACTATAAAGAATGTAGGGGCTAACTGGGCTACCTGAATTACAGACCCTATACTATCAGATTCATTAGTGTACGTTGTTATGTCCTGTTAACTACTCTACATTTAAGTGTAAAACCAGAAGAAAACAGGTCAGCATCCATAAAACAACTATAAATAAATGCCAACTCTGAAGATATAAAACAAATAATTTACCTTTATTAAAAAGGTACCGCATGTTTGAGAAAATTAATAGCTAACAAAACAGAGATGTTAATATACAACATTACATGAAGATTTTTCAACAATATTATGAAAGGCAAAAGTTACACTTGCTATGCACTGAACAAAAAGAATCCTATGAGAAGTTCTGAACTTAAAGTTATTTAAGGATGTGCTCATCATGTTGTTTCTTAATTATGGTCTTAATACAATAAATCTACACAAAGTTTTGCCTTTTTATTTGGGCTGGAAACAGATATCAGAGTTGAAAAAAAAAGCTGATAAGAGTGCATTTTGCAGTAGCTCACTGCAGAGGACCCACAAGAATGAGAAATTAGTAAATTTAGCTACCAGATAATAAACAAAAAGATTTAATTCAACAATCCTCTTTATATTCGTTTGTTAAATTGTTCAACATGATATTGCGTTCATATGACAGCTGGTTAGTGCTAATAGTAAATGGTCACACAATTCCAGACAACATTATAGTGATATATCTCAAAGCTCTGTTAGAAAAATAATGTTCTTTACCATGGGTATATTTTAAAACATACTGTCATTGGTTTGATTCTCAGTAGAGCCATAGTGACTTTGATATATATAATATAACACACCAGACCAGAACAAGAGAGACAAAACCGGTTCTATTCCCACTGTGCACAGTTTATTGTTTAATTCACTGAAAACACATTTCAATAACTTATACAAGACAAATATAGGCATATATTGACGTGAAAATTGCCTGCCAGGGCAGAAATTGCCAGAAGGGGCAGAAATTGTCGGACAATGGCAACTGACCGTCTCCAGAGTGCTAGTTTTATAGAAAATATGGATTTATCTTGTATCTGTCAAACATCAGAATAATATATTAAATAATTACAGCTAACTATTCGGATAAGTACATGAAGTGGATTTCTCATCTCTTTGTTTTTTACTGAGGATGGAAAGCTCAGATGAAATGAAGAGCAACAGTCAGTGTAGGGATAATATTATACACTATATACAAGCTATAAGTATACACTATCATTTAATAGGAAACAAATTCATTTCATTGATTTTTTGCTATTTCAGTTTCACTACTGTATCAACCAACACCAGCTATGATGTTTTTCTGCATAGATTTAACATATTTCTCATAAGATGGGATTAGACGAGATATTTATGTGGCCATATCAAACACTCTGTGGAAATCTTCTGTTTTAGTTTCAATATAGGATGTCAAAGCAACGGGATTCAACAACATTGATCATAATAGCTCCAATATGTTTTTGTTACTAGATGTAGATCTGACAGAATCATACAGCAAACTGGGAATTCCCCAGGGACTGCCCTGGTGACCTAGATTAGTCAAGCATCTGTGTTTACCACTGTCTCTAGTAATCTAGCTTTTCAATGGGCAATTGAGAGAGTTATCTTTCTTGAATGCAGATCTACATAGTGACAATACTATATCAGGGATTTATTTACATCTGATTTTAATCAGGTTGATGCCATAGGCTCTGCTATTTTTAAAGGGCAAAATCTACATGTATTAAACAAATATCCTGTTCCTTGGTTACCATGAAACACATTGACTGTTTATGATACTGAGTAATCCCTTCACATTGAGACCTAACCATCAGACATAAAAAGAATAAACATCTTAAATATAGATAATCTCAGTCCAAATCCAGATTATCAGCACTGGCTTTTCGGCTTTCCGATGAACTAGTTTCACTTTGTGAGAATTTTTGTAGTCGTCTTTTGCGTACTTCATGGATATCATCAATGGGGGAATTGTCCTCAACCCACTGAGGGATCATTTCTTCCTTTGGAGGCGTGTAACCACTGGCTCCCTCCATTGGTGGACTAGATGAATCTGAAACATTAACACATGTCCTGTAACTGCCATGTAACGATGTCATTTCAACACGGACTACCAATATACTGTGATTCCTACTGAATAATTTGACAGGAAAGACCAAAGCTACAACTCCGAGAAAGGACAAGATACTCATGTTAAGTTTTTATTTTTCAGTCTACAAAACCATCATTCTTATGAGCTTTTTGCTGCAATACATGTTGTAGGATTGTTTAGATATTGGAAACAGAGGGAAATCGTTTATTCAGTTACATATCAACAGAATAAAAAAAATGTTTGCCTTCAATTCTAGTCCACTTACCAGTACTTTTTGTTTCTTTCTTGGGTAATGGAGCTGCCACCCAAGAGGCTGTTTTAGGGCGGGCTCCTTTTTCAGCTGGTGATGTTGTTGTTGTAGCTGTGGATTCGGCTGTTATCGCTGACGATGTTGTTGCAGTATATGAGTGGGTGAGACTAATTCTGGACATACTAGTAAAGTAACAAAAAGCTCAGATACAAATTGTTCATACTGATTGGTTTGGCTTTTAACCCTTACTTAGGGTCAATTTGCTCATATGATGGGGTGGGGAAACCAGTTTTGACGGGACATGTATCTCACACAACGCAGAACAAAGATGTGACATCAATGATCATGTCTGCTTCTTTTCTCAAATAACCGCGTGGATTGTTTTTGTTGAGAATTAAGCCGTATAACAAAATTATAACAGCATCTTGTTGGAATCAAAATAAGTAAACTCCTACTCAAACTTATTTCACTCATTCATATGCCTGAATTGGCTAAAGAAACCACCTTGACCACTTAACTTGAAACTCCTATATCGGTGAAGGAAATCACCCATTACATTACTGGCAACAAACATGATAGACAAAGGCAGGAGAAAAACATGGTGCAATCAGAAAAACATGGTGCAATCAGAAAAACATGGTGCAATCAGAAAAACATGGTGCAATCAGAAAAACATGGTGCAATCA